>APFE031460940.1:0-108978 GCA_000404065.3 Pinus taeda
TGGATGATAAATAGAAACATGACCATTGTAGAATAGTATTGGAAAATATCAAAATCCTCTTATGGATGGAGGGAAAGATTTCCTAAAGAAAAAAGGGTTATCATGGGGTTCTTAAAGCACTAAATGAATTATATTTAAAACTCAAAGAGAATCCAATAAAAATACAAACTATTCTACTCTACTAGTCCTATAAACATGAAGGCAAATGCAACCTTAAAGGAGCTTGCAATCTACATATTTCACTTTTACAACTCCTAAAATAAAATATTTGGAAGAAAATATGAAATCTAAACCTTGGGCAAAAATTCCAATCTTCATCTAGCTCGTAGGTCATCAAAACCCCTGAATCTATGAAAAGCTCAAGAAAACAGGGTTCATTGGTCCCTTGATCCACCATCTCTACAAATCTAGGGAAGAAATATTGGACCATATCATTAATGATTTTCAATTTATATTAGAGCTCTTGAATAAGGGGGTGAAACTTTCTATATATTAGACATAATCAAAAGAAACAATACCTTAGCCATCAATTATTGGATAGGTAATTTCTTCAATAATGGAATAGTCAATAGAGCCTAAAAACTTCTATTGATCTTCATACTCTCTGAGAACTAGAAGGAAAGAATCAAAATGATCTTCAAATCCACATAATTCAGTGAGTGAAGTTTGGAAGTGCATTATATGTAGTATCAATGAACCTATTCTACATTTCATCACCTTAGGACTAGGAAGGTGCCATGGAAGAGTCAAGAATTTCAAATACCCTATATGTAAACCCTTAGCAAGAACTAGGAGATGGAGGCCCTCAATATAAGATAATTTCAATCCTAGAGTATTGTTTACCCCAATATAGGGCTATTTGAATGTTAATTTCATTGGTGCATCAAAAGGAAAACATATCACAGTATTCTTTCAAGGATTCATTAGGAATGCACAAGGAAACATTATCTACATATATACAAGTTCTATAAGTATGGACACCAACAATGCAATGGAGTTATATTCTCTAAAATTTGGCTTGGAGGTCGTAATAAGAACATTACCTAACATCATTCT
Organism: Pinus taeda; assembly: GCA_000404065.3. NCBI lineage: Eukaryota > Viridiplantae > Streptophyta > Pinopsida > Pinales > Pinaceae > Pinus > Pinus taeda. The sequence goes on from APFE031460940.1 coordinate 1,057, forward strand.
GGAAGGGGACTTAGAGGTAATCATTAGAATGATGGACAACTTCATAATGACTCTTCTCCTATGAAAATGTACAATAGATGAAAACTAGAGGTTGGATTAGAAATAGTAAATAGACTATTCGTTCAAATTAAAATGTTTCTCCCCTCGCATATCCACAGAGAAGGAAACAAAGTAATATAAAAGTTGAAAAATGAAGGAATTTATATGGGAAACCATGTCCTAGACACATAATGAAATGGATTTCATCAGGAATATTTTCGAATTATATGTAGTGGCCTAATGCAAGAATATTTTCCTACCCCCATGTGAGGTGGGCATTAAACATGTTTCATCATGAGGTTGATAGTTGACTGATTCAACTGGTTTCACACCACTGTCAATATCTTCAACATATAATTTGTGGTCATTTTGTAGTAGAATATATTGTGTGAGGTTTGGCTAGCTAGGATGGTTGTATGGTCTCGAATGGTGGTGAGGCTAATCGAGTCTGCAATAATCTCATATTCCATCATGAATGAGAAAGAGACCATTATAACAAGTTATGACAAATTAGTAGTTGAGGTTGGTGGTGGGTGGATTGATGAGGATAAATGGGAGTTTTGTTTTTACGTTCTATGTGGCTAAAATACATTGCAAAGACTCAAAAAGACCAACCAAAATGAAACTTTCCCAGTTTGCAACTATGATAGGGTTAATATTTCTTGTTGGATGGTCTTAATATCGTAGAATTTTCATTTATAGATTTGTGTATTTGGTGCTGTGTCTGTTGTCGTTTTTTGGCATGTGACATGGATTGTGTTTGTCTATAAGGAGTCAACTAATATAGAGTGTGATCACACTAGCAAGCCTGGAATATTTGTCTTATTAATCAGTGGTATTTACTATTTTATACTATTTTTTAAAAGATAATAACTCTAGTCTCTTAACCAAACAAATTCTTCATTGGTTTTTCCACGGAGGTCTTGAATGGGAAATTTATGAAGTTAGCCTCTATGATGATTTTAGTCATGCCACATCTAAGGGGAAACCTACTCATATTTCTCACCAGTACCATCTCCTACCTTGATTTATACTCCCATGAGCTAAAATATACTTTTTGTAAGAATAATTTTTGATTTCTACCTGGTATTTTCATAGTGCCAAAATGCCCACTTCCATTATAAAATGCATGAATTATACATAAATTCAAAACCTGAGGGATGCCAAGGAAAATAAGCTATCATATATGCCATGAAACATTATTTACATACTTATAATTAATTCAAAGGTGTCAAAATTTCATGCCATGTGGGAAAAATTAATTTTTTAGGTTAAAATTTGTGTTACATTCTAACCTGATTGCACACAACCTCCTACAGATGTACCTATGGAGAAGTCATAAAATATAGTGCTATATTATTTCTCCTTTTTGATATTCACACACTTCAATAATTATAATTTACACCTTCAATTAAGGTTACGAAGTCTACCAAAACAATTGTTAGGTTGAAGATGACAAGATGTTCCATGTTATTATAGAAATGTTTTTGCTAGCCAAAAAGGCACTCAGGAATACTTTTCATCCTCAATTAGGAAGAACATAGATGAATATTATGGAAGAATTTCCACCTAGAAAGGCATGAATGAGAGTTAAGAATCCAACGTCAGAGTCCTAGGAAAAATCCAAGTAGATAGTTGATGATTATATACCTGAATTCCACAAGTACAAAATTCTATCGCATATTTCCTAAGTCACCTAACATTTCTCAACCACTTATGAACATGTTTCAAACCTATCCCTCACCAAGAAGGTGAGGAATAGATGAAGGAAAGGATCCAGTAAGGGTAAAAAACAGAAATAAGACTTAGGGTACTCTAATCAACAAAAGTAGACTTGAGCCATATGAAGTGTTTCAACCACAAGAAGCATATGATGGTTCAAAGTTCCACCAAGTTTATGGGATGGGGGAGTGTGGGATCCGTGGAGGCATACATGGGGGACATGTGGAAGCATCTCCAAATTTTGCAGAAATTCAGTGAGGATAGGAGGGCATAGGGGTACCTAGCATACAATTCTCTCTCTATAAAAATATAAATAATAATAATAACAAAAAAATACCAGCAATAACAATTCATCCCATGCAAATTAATCATTACACAATGTAAATGCTGAAAGGTAAACAATAAAATAGTAGTAAATTCAAATTTGTAAATGATATAAACATGATTCAAACTCAGATTTAGTAATCAAATATATTGATTCATAAATAATAAATGAAATAGAAACTGATACATCAATAGTAGATTAATCATTCTAGAAAAGATAGTAGATACTAAAGTCTGAAATAGTAAATTGAAATTACTCAAACTCAAAAATAGTAAAGTGACGAGTCAAAGAATCAGCTTGAGGTTATTAGTATCTAGAGTCAACACTCGAAAGTTAAAACTGAAAATTAACAATGCACAATTAATATTGAAAAAAAAAATGAATATCATGGAAGAATTTATTTTATATAAATTTTTTTCTTTTATTTTTACCTTTTATTATTTTATTTTTAAATATTTTATAGGAAAAAAATTGAGGGGGATGCCAAAAAGTCCCCTTTTTGGGGAAACACGTCACTCATATTGGGTCAATAATTCTCCTTGTATCTCCCCATGTTTCTCTAAGCACCCCCCACCCTCTCTCCCAAGAGCATGGGAAACATGTGGGGCACTCCCCCTTGAAACTCTGAGATGCTTGTAAATGTCATGAGAAGAAAGAGAAGGGTAAGAAACAAGAACTGAAAGAAATTCCAAGTAGCGTTCAAGATTTAGTAGTGGAAGAGCCAACTGCTAGGTTTAATACAACCTTTACCGCAATGTCATCCCTTTCCATCAACACAATGTCAAGTGTTGGGTGTTATGTTAACAATGAAGCCTCTAGACAAATCCACAAACAAATCATCTCTCTTAACTAGAAAGAACAAGATGACAACATGAAAGTGGATTTTGGTGACAATGGAAAGTACCCAATAGTTGCATTTGGATCCATCCCATTACATGTGCCAAATGGAAAAATATTGAATCCACATGAGGTATGTATGACTAAAATATTTTCCTTTTGGTTTCTTGTGTAGCGGATTTGAAGTAGAGGGTTGTTTTTTACCACAAAAAATTAATAATTGAAAATATAAAAAATGATTCGAATCAAGTGTTGGCTAAAGAAGTCAAGGAGGGAAGCCTTCAAAAACTACTAGCAAATCCTAGAAGCAAAGAGATTTGTTGTCCAACAATGAAATTCTATGTGTGCTCTAGCACATTAGATTTAGTCTCCTAAATTATGGTTCGCTACCTCTTTTGAAGAAAATGATGGTCGAATTCCATGACTTCAAGGTCAAGGAGATAGAGAGGCATGCAAGGGATGTGCACTTAACAAACATGCCAAGGTTTCCTTCCTAAGAAGAAAGCATATATTTCAAGGGATTATTGATTTAGTTCATTCATATATTTGTGATCCATGTCATCAACTTTGTAGAGAGGTAATATTCTCATTTTAGCCACCAAAATGTAATCATCAAACATTTGAACCTTGATTCTAATAAAGTGTTGGCAAAAAGACTCAAGGAGGGTGGTCTTTACAAATCGCTAGAAAATCCAATGAAGCATACATATTTGTTGACCAGTAGTTACAATTTATGTGAGATCTAGCACAAAAGATTTAGTCTCTTATACTATGGACCCCTACTTATTTTGAGAAAATGGTGGATGGATTCCTTGACTTCAAGGTCTAGGAGAGAGAGGTGTGCAAGGAATGTGCAGTTGATAAGCATGTCAAGGTTTCTTTACTAAACAATCTCATACATCAAAGGAATCAAATGAATTTCATAATGAAATGAAATTAATCAAATTTTACCGAGAATGGTGCATTGCTTCCATAATCATTTTCGTTTTGAAGAAATGACTTCCATAGTCATTCATAATTGAACATCCTTGTCGAAAAATGACTAGGTACCCTACCACATCTTGCTTAGTGCAATATTAGACATATTTAATCACACAAATCATGTATCATCCATAAATTATAATTAATCATCGATTCGATATAACCATGAGAATCCATGGGTCTATGTGTCTGAATCTTGGATCACCATCCATGTCATACACATGCTTCATAAATCAGACACAAAAAGAGAAACTGTAATATCCCTAACCCAAAATATTCCTCAAACCCCAGCAAAAACTCCAACCAAATATGTGCAAATGATATAATAACCCAGAAGTGATAAAATAATAGTGGAACAACATATAATAATGTAAACCAGGAATATAAGCAGATACACAAGAAATGCAGCGAGAAATGGTAAGCCATTTTATTATAATGAGCAATAAATGAGTACAAGAGGTGATTAGACAAATGGCACCTCGACTTGCACAAGGCAAGGGAAGAAATATTCTTAGAATGACAAGAATGGCCTCTCTGCATGGATGCTACTGTTGTGCTACTACTACTACTAGAAAACAAATGATGATTTTGGGTTGCTCCCCTCCTCGGAAAAAACGGAAACTCTGGATTCATGTTCTACTCAAGAAACCCAAAAAAACCCAGAAATATTTCCTGGAATGGCCTCACACTAATCTGCATCCCAGTTGCTAGGAAACTGTCGTGCTACTGCTGCTGCTAGAAATCGAATGAGGATTTGGGGCTGATCCCCTCCTCAGAAAAGGCTGAAACTCTGGAATCAGACTCTACTAAAGAAACACAGAAAAACCCAGAAAGCTTTTCTGAAATGGCCGACCCCCGAAAATCACCCCCTTGGGGTTCTGCGCAGTTCCTCAAAGACACTGATTAAACTGCTGCTGAAATGCTGATGAAACTGCTGCTGAAATGCTGATGAAAATACTGCTGGAATGCAAATGGAAATACCTTGCCCAAGCAGGGACTCGAAGTGTGCCAGGGCTAAGGGTGAGATCTTCAAACGGAGACACTCAATGCACTAAATAGTGCTGCAGACTAGCTAAACAGCCAGCGTGCTCTAAGTCGAAATGACTATCACAAATGCTCATAACCATAATGATCCCAAATGAGGGGGTTCCTCTCTATTTTATATCCTTTGCCTCTCACAATCCCTAGGATCACTTTCTCTTGCGTGATCCCCTTCTTGCCATGTGTTCCTTCCCTCCTGTGCAGTCCCTCCATGTGTCTATGTGGGCCCCATTTCTGCATCCCCCTTTGGCCCCCTTGGTTCCCCCTTAAGTCACAACGTTGTGCTACCTAGGAAGTGGCTTTTTATTCTAAAGTGAGTTATGTTCCCCTTCCTCACTTTTTATTTACAAATAACTATAGAAGGCAAAAATCGAACAAAATCGAATATTCCAATTAGCCATAGCTAATTAGGAATATTACAGAAACATATGTATAACATCTACTTAACCAAAAAATCTAATACACATAATCAATGATACCACATATAAGAGGAAATATAACTATATAAGACATTGTTCCCCAATCCAGTGATCAATCTGGCATACATAAACATAAACGGAAATACAACTATGTGTATAAAACATTATTCCTTAATCAAGTTATCAACCTGTCATATATATAACTCATCAAAAATCACCCTTGAGAGGTGTGACAAAGCTATACTAGGAAAAGAATAGGACACTACACCAACCATCTTGTAATATGACCAAGGGTTATCGATTTATTCTTTAGATACATGATAGTTGTATGACTAGTGTGCACGAAAGTAGGATAGCCTATAATGTAATGTTGAAACTTTTAATAGCATAAATAATAGCCAAGAAATCCTTTTTAGTTACCGTATAGTTCAGTGCAATAGGATTCAAGTTCTTGCTGACATAATAGATCACATACAGTTTATTTTCCTCTTGTTGCCCTAGGACTGCCCTTACTGATGTATGAGAAGTGGGTGTAGAGATGTGAAATGGGATCTTCCAGTCAGTACAATGTAATATAGGATCTTTACAAAGTAGCACTTTGATTTCCTTAAAGGTTGCTTCACATTCATTTTTCCACACAAACTCTACATCTTTAGGTAGCAATTGAAAAAGTGACAATGATGTCTTAGATTTTTTTCTATAAAATGCTTGTAATAGCCAGCGTAATTGATAAAGCTACATATCTATGTTGGTGTCTTAGGTGTAGGAAAATTCAATATTACCTCTACCTTAGTAGGATCAACTGAAATTCCTGCAGCTGAAAGTAGGTGTCTCAACAATATTCCTTCTTTCATCATCATATGGAATTTTATTACACTAAGAGAAACATATGTTTTCTTACATCTCTTAACTACTTTCTCAAATTTTTCTAGACCTTATTGAAAATAATCTCCATATGGGGTGAATTCATCCATGTAAATTTTAACACTATCATTGATTAAATCTGAAATAATTCCTAATATTTCCCTTTGAAAGGTAGCGGGTGTGTTACAGAGACCAAATGGAAGGAATCAACTGGCAAAGGTTCCCTAATGGCATGTGAAGGTAGTTTTATGTTGATCCTCAGGAGCTATTTGTATCTTATTGTATGAGTTGAATCCATCCAGAAAGGACAAAAACTTATTTCTGTCTAATGTATTAAAGACCTGGTCAATAAAGGGTAAGGGAAAATGGTCTTTAAAGTCGCTTTATTTAATTCCCTGTAATCAACACAAATCTACCACTTTCCATTCTTCTTAGAAACAATGACCAGTGGGGAAACCTATTGACTTTTCAATATTGAATAAATAAAACCCACATCTAATAGCTTTTGTAATTCGTCCTTCACAATGTTTTTTAAGGTATGATTCATTCTTCTCTGTGGATTCCTAACAGGTTGACATTCTTATTTAATGTATATGTGATGAGTACATAAATAAACAAGGATTCCTTTCATATCTGTATACTCCTAAGAAAAGGCTTCTTTATGTTTCTGAAGGACCTTCAGTAACAATTTGGTTTGGCAGGGTGAAAGGTCAGGATTAATATTCAACATTTTCCTTGGTTCAATTTCTACAAAAATACTGTCACGGGGTACAATTACATGAATATTTCCAAATTTTGTTTTTGGTTCCATATCTTCTTAAACATTGCAAGTCATGACAAATTCTACTAACTAGTGGGCTGGATCAGAAACGAAGTTGGGACCGTTGAGAAAGGTGGTAATGACATCATCCTCCATTTCACCCTTGAAACAAAGAGCCTTATTGATGCTAAGGATAGGTCTAACTTCTTCATTCTCAGGTTCAGACTCTTTCATAGGTAGAGATTTTTTTTATTAAGGTAAATCCTGGTTTATCTAATGAACTTGCTTCTACAGGCGGGTAGAGGATAAGATTCTTTGTAACTTCTCCATTGGATATTACCATATTTACATACCAACACCCAATGTAAGCATTTGCAGTCACAAGCCAAGGTCTTCCTAAAATCAAAGGATGTCCACTGGCTAGGGATTGGATATGAGAAATGAAAAGTTTGACAAGGTATTTCCATGAGTCTACTGAAATAGTTATATCTTCCAACTTCCCTATCAGTCTTATAGTGGTACGATCTACCAATTTTAGGAAGGTGGGAGTTGGTTTAAGGTTTCGTAGGCCCAAGGTAATCATAGGTGCATAGGTTATGACATTAATTGTTGCCCCTAAATCTACAAGTACATTTGGGATATCAACCCATTAATATGTATTGTCATAATTAGATTTCCTGTATCCCTGTATTTAACAGGTATATGCTTCCTTCACATCTTGGGATTTACAGTAGTCTTGATATTTTTCAAGGAAATTTTCTTCATATCGTCCCATGTAGTAATAGATTCCTCTAAATGCATAAACCATCTCAAAGTTTTTCCCTTCAATGTAGCGGGGAATATCTTGAATTTTTGAGAATCAGGAATATAATCAGAGCCCCGAAAAACAACATCAAATTCAAAAAGGAATGTGTCAGGATCCTCAAAATAAAGACAATGGAAATTGGGTAATGCCATCAAAGTAATAGGCTTCATAGTCACATCACCTCTGATATCTCCAATTGGGAATTCGATCGAAAAGGTTGCAGGAGCCATGAATATCTTCCAATATTCAGTTGGAATCTCAACAGGTTTTAGCTCTACTTGTTCTATAACACGTGGTTGAGGTTGTTTAACAACACTTCCTCAATCAACTGGTGTAGAGAATTACCTCAAATCGTCTTCCTCTGAACTTGCAATATGTAGTTCCTCAGATCCTCTACTTGGTACTTCTTCTTCCCCAAATTTCACTTCTATTATTGGGGGAGGTTCTAGTTGTGAAACTAATTTCCCTCCAGATTTCATATGAGATCTCACCCTAACAGAAGCTTGTGATGATGCTCTTGACTCAGCTCTTGGAATGATCTCTTGGATGTAGGTATTTCTACCTAGATCTCTCGCTCTTATTTTCGGGGGTCTTCATATACCCTTTTAATTTGTATCTTTATTCATGCAATCAGAAAATAAAAGGAAAAAATTCAAGAAAATCGAAAGATTAGGACCTAGAGCAGGGTGACAAATTCCCTCCCTAGGATGAGAGAGTGGCCCTTAAAAAGAAAGAAAAACAATAAAATAAACCAATGAGAAAATCTAAGCTCATGACCTGTTGTGGCCAGCAATAACCCCCCTTTCTATTTAGTATTAGTAATAAAATTCAATAAATGGGGACCCTTCTAGAAATAAAAAACTAGCACTTATAATTAATTCCCTTTGAATAAAACACACTACCATAAACTTGGGAAAACACCTACAAAACCCAAAAAACTTAAGCTTTATGATAAGTTTCAAATAAAAATCATTCTCTCAACAATAAATCATTGCATCGCAAAAGGTAATTGAGGACATCATATAAACAAACTTTCGAAATTACGAAAACGTGATAATGCGAGATCGCACGCCTTAAAGACTCATTGCACATCACAACTTTCATATGCCGCAAGTATCACCTAATATAAAACATCCCGATCCTGCGATATGCGTTAAAGCATCTTGAAATCGCATCTCGTGGTTGCATAAGGAAATAAATCACTAAACACAAAGGATTAGTGATATTGCAATTTGCAATATTGCAATATGCGATATTGCGAAGTAAATCACCAAATCGCTTTATCGCAGATTAGCAGGGCTCATTGTTCAATAAAGTATTTCTCGTAATCTGATACCGAGTTATGGGAATTCATGTCAATTTAGTGGTTTGTTGATGGTCATTTATGAGATAAGATTTAGATCTGATTGAAAGGTTGTTTCACATAGGGTGATATATTTGATATGATTTTGGAATTAAAAGCTTTCCCGTCACCTTATCTCTTACCATTATTCTTTCCTTACTTGTAAACTTGCAGGAGCGGCAAGTAGAATAATATACGTAGCAGTATTCAGAGCATAGTGGGAAAGAAGGGAAAATCTTCGGTTGTTGAGGAAAAAGAGATGACGCCTTTATTCACAGACACCACCTATACCAGAGATGCTAACATACCCACTTGGGAAGGCATGTATAGTTTGCTCAAAGAAGAAAATCCCAAAGTTATGGAAGTTATAGTGACAACAGACTCAGGCGGGTCATTTGAAGCATCAATTACTGAACTTTCATGTTCATTCCTTCACTGAATAGCGGCAAGACCTAAGATACTTCCACATATAGACATGGTCAAGTGGGTATTGAACAGTGCTGATATAATAGACAGACAATTCAAGTCTCAGAGCCAAGAGCTCATTAGGTCATTTAGCCCACAAGATTTAAGGCTTATGTGTCATCTACCAGAGCCGCATGCAAGCTACAACAAGTAGTTCAGGGAGAAGTTCACCAAATAAAATGAAGATTTGGTGGAGTGCACCAATAACTGGTCGGCAAGGGAAGAGCCATTGAAAAAGGACAAACATGGTATGTACAGTACTGGTTCCCTCTCCTCCCCATATTGTTTTGCTGCTGCTACGCTATGTAGGCTATTTGGAAGGCCTGAAATCAACAAGTTTTCATTAGAGTGGCTACACCTATTAGATGCAGCCACTAATGCCACTATCATGGATTGGGCCTAGCTATTTTCTGATAATTTAGCCTCCGCTATTTGGAACTATCGGTCTAAAAGAACTCCCTCTCAGAGGATTTATCCTCTTTTCTTTTTAGTTTCTTATGTTATGGATGCAATTTGTTTTGTCTCCAAATTTCCTTTAATGGGTTGGAAGTGGACTACATAGAATCCTTTGCCCATTCACATTTACTATAAGGAATTGTGGGATTCCAAGTTTATCCCATATTTTTACAGAATTTGTCATGGAGTTATGTTACCTCTTCACAAAATGTTGTATAATAAGGACGCCCCAAGATTTTCCCCCGAAGCGAAAGTTGATATTCTCCCTGTCGGAAGATGGTTTGGGGAAGAGTTTTTCACTTATTTTAGAGTATTTGAAAGCATTTCTTTCCCTCATGTGCTACCCTTATATGTTCCTGATAAGTTATTGGCTCGAGAAATTGCTTACCAGTCCTGTGGGGTGGGAGGAATAAGCAAAGAGTTGAAAGAAAAGAAGAAGGCCATTTGGTTGCAATTTCCTGTGGCCTATGGGGCCTTTTCACTATTTGATTTAGGTCATGCATTCAAAGAATTAGACAACATGCTGAGTCTACGACTGTTTAAATTTCCAGGGAGACAATTCGACCCCTTTGATGTCATTAGGAATTTTACTACAACTATCAAGATAAAGGTATTTTCTAAATAAGATGATCTCTTTGATGACACTTTCCAGTAGAAAAGCACACTGAAAGAAATTTTTCATATGGCTCAAATTCAATTTCCCCCAGTGGAATTCCAAGAATTCAAACTATACAGAGAGTGGAGACTAGCAAACATCCCTTTGGATAAGTTGTGCTTAGAACCAATAAGGGAGCCAACTCCTAGTATCAGTTTAAGTGGAAGCTCAGGTACAAACAAGTCTAGGTCTAAGTCTGGGAAAGAGTCACCAGAACGATCATAACTGTTCGAGAGCGACCATAATAAAAGTGAAGGCTCAGTTAGAGATACTGCCCAATCTGAAGAGCGCCCAGAGTAACAGGTATTGACGACGCCACAGGTGAAGGTTCCTCGTCCCTTCATCCAGCGACCGCAACCAGTGAGCACTGAACTAGATAAAGAGTGGGAAACATTTAATGAATTGATTAATACTGAAGAGAAGAACACAAAGACACCCAAGAGTACAGTGCAGATAATGACAGATATGGTCATTGTAACAGTCAGTAATGCTCCAGAAATGGAACATATTCCCATTACCCCATTGTTTGAAATCATGCTGAAGATAGAGGAGATTCCCCATCTAGATGCATTTTATAATCCGCAACACAAGGCAGTGGTAAGAAGTCAAAGAAAGAAATGGAAATTTGACAGTGTGCTCTCACCTGAGGCAGAGTAGCTAGATGTCCTTTGGAGAGACCCTACCACTGACCCTACTGAAAATCTAACTAAGTTATCCCAGATCGCAGGAGCCTATGCTTCTGCCACTATCGATAAAGCATCTGAAGTACAACAATTACTTAATTATAGAGAGAAACAAATCTAAGTTTTGCAACAATAGCTATAGCAGGCCAGTGCCAACCGAGAAGTAGAGGAGAAGTTAGAAAAATTACAACAGGATTTTCGACAGATGTAGCTGAGGTATCAAAGAAATTTGTATGAGAAAGAACATCAATTACATGCCATGTTAGAAATGCATAGAGATGAACCCAAGATCATAGAGTTTGTCTCAGAAGCCCTTGCCTTGAACAACCAACTCTTGCAATAGAAAGAGGCACTATGTCAAAGAATATCACAATGGAGATCCCATTGCGAGATGAGTGATAAAACTACAAATCAAGTCGTGGATTTGCGACTCGATTATGATTTAATTGATAGAATAATTTCTGATTATTTGATTTGGTAGGAATCAAAGGAAGGAAAGAAACCAGGCTTGCCCAAAATCAATGAAGCCCACAAAGAAACGTTGTTCCATAAGTGGGACGCACAGATTAAAAAGGCAGAACATGCAGCGAAAGAAGCAATGACAACGACAAACATTGTCATTGACTGTGTCAATGAAAATATGCATAGAGCAAACCTGATATCAGAAACCGCTCTGGGATTTCTCCTAAAGGCACAACAACTACAAACAAGCTGGAGATAGAAGACTGAGGAAAAGGCAAAGTCCATCAAGAAGTTAACCAAGTTGAATTGGGACACTTACTGACAGTACTTGGTTAAACCGCACAATCAATGCATGAATCTAAAGTGCCTTACAAATTTTGCCGAGAAGATAGTGCCATCACTTGCCGATTTTATTTTCGCAAGACAACTAAAATCAGAGGTTGGCCAAATGATGCTCCTCAAGCCAATGCTGAATGCCTACGATCTCAGAGAACATATGCATAGATAGTTAATTTCCATATACAGTTTTAGTTTTATTTTTTATTTATTTTTGCCTTAGATGAGGATGGTCATTTAAACCTCCTCCTATATTTTTGTAATAAACTATTTTTAGTATTTATTTAGTAGTATTTTAACCCCTCTCATGCATGTGGAGAGGGTTCCTAAAATTTGTCAAAAACGTTTCCTCAGAACTTGCACTTTTGCACCCTTGGAGGAGGTTTAGATGAATGAATGGAATGAGATTTGATATCTGTGTTTAATGTCTACTACTGAAATGCATTTTTGTACTCTTAGTAGATATTGAATTAGGAAGAGATAAATCTATATTGCTGAAGCTCATGAGTAGAACTTGTTATCAATGGTACTTTTTTCTCTTAATGATTTCTGCTTATGTGTCAAAGTAATATTTTATGTTCAGTTATTTATATATGAAGGCTTGAATGTTTGAGTTATCATTTGGCACTTTTGTACTATGATGACTATTCTGTTTATGCTTAATGTATGAATGACTTATTATGCGATATGCTTCTCGCAATTGTTTCAGCTAATTTCTTATACGAAACAATTCATTTTTAATGAATTCTTTTCTCGTAGAGATTGAATGATCTTTATTACCAATTGCTGTTAGAAACTATTTTAGATCGCATAAGTAAAAGGTTAATTCCTGGGTTAGTTTTAGAATTAGATATTTCTGTTCATTAGGATATAATTTCATGTTGTAAGTTAGACTTAGATTAAAAGCATTTTACTTAGAAATATTTAGAAAGGGAAATATCAATTCTTATCATCACACATATATTGGGAAACTTGTCCAATTATCCCCAGTCAGGCCCACCATCCCAAATGAAAAAGGAGTTGCTTTCAAGGTCCGGACTGGGTGGGTATCCCCCTTGTTGTAGAGTCAATTTTCGGGACTTCAACAGGACCTGAAACAAGGTGAAATAAAAACTTTCCTTCAAAGGATGAGAGAGTGGTTCCTATGAAAAATAAAACAGGACAATCTAATTCTCACGACCTGGAGTAGGATGAAAACCTCCCTCCCGGGATGAGAGGGTGGTCTTAAAAAAGAAAGAAATCAAAGCAACCAAAATGATCTAATGCTCAACACTTGAAGCATGGGGAAAAAATCCCTCTTGAGGACAAGAGATCAGTCCTATGGTTGATATTGTTCATACTTTCGTGCCTTCGAAAGCCTCCCAGGAAACGATGGAAAAATGTTGGTGTTCAAATATGAATCATGGAATTCACCCAATTCCACATTAATTGTCAACCCAGGGCTCTAAGATTTATTTCAAGGGGATCATGCAATGTATATGCAGGCCACCATTTCCCTACCCAGCATTGAACATACAATTATAAACTTAACAATGTGTAACAACAAGCAATAATTGTAACAACAATAAGAGTAACAACAAGTTATAAATGTAACAACAAGAAGAGTTAAAACAAGTTAAGACTCACAGTGACACACTGATAATTATTCATAGAAATAAATAACTCAACCGAAATAAACCTATGCACACATCTATTCCAACAACACCTGGTCAGGATAGTGGGCCCCAGTCCCTGATCAGGACTTTGGCAAGATCAAGAAGTCACGAAATTCTCAGAAGGTCAGAGTTTCATTAATCAAAAGGACATGATACAATATGTTGTTACAAACTCAGAGTTAACATAATTCTCTTGCTATCTTAATTACTGGCTTTCACAACCCATAACTCTACTTATACAAATTGTTAACAATAACAACTCCTAGAATCACCACAATTGTCTATCTACAATTACATAGTGGCTTCCAAAGAAAAAAAAATATAAAGATAGCAGTACATTAATTGAGGGGTTGATCCATCATTGTAGCTAATGTCCCAAGATAGCACTACCAGCTCATTGGTCACCATTCGTTAAACCACGGTCTTGATCAATCTTCCTCCAAATCTGCAAGAATAATTTAATTAGCAAGACACTTAGCAAACAATCCCCTATGACTATGATTCATTGATTAATGATTCATAATGACATGACAAGAGGTATGCATGTGAGTTTTATAATGTAAATTGACAAACGATGGTGTAAAATGGATATAGGAAACAGGGTAAGAAGGTGCGTAAAAACATGCAAATTCAACCATCAACAAACATGACTCCATCATTATAGTAGTAGACACACTAAGAAAGGAAACACACTTTATAACTGTATAATCTACCTATGAAACAACTAAAATTGAAAACATTTTTATTGAGGATATCTTTAGATTACATGGAATTCCAAAAATGGTAGTGTTTGACAGAGATGCTAAATTCACTTCCAAATTTTGGAAAGCTTGATTTGGAGGTGTGGGGACACAACTAAATTTTAGCACTACACATCACACCCAAAATAATGCATAGAAAGAGAGAAGAAATCAGATTTTAGAGGATATGCTAAGAATGTATACCATGGATAGACTTGCTAAATGCGAAGATTTTCTACATTTAGTAGAATTTGCCTACAATAATAGTTATCAAGATTCAATAAAACTGAGACAAATTGAAGCATTTTTTGGCTTGTTGGGGTATGACCCAAGTTCGGAGTTAATTAGCCAAACAAATCCCTGTACTACTAGACTTTTCGGCAACAATCCGCGGAGCACGGACTGAGGTCTCACCCTAGGTAGTATGGGAGGGTGCTAGAACCAGGTTTCTGCACCCTTGAGATGTCTGAGAGGTTCGATTGGTCCTCTATTTGTTACTGCCCGCAGGTTGCTTTGTGCACTTTCTCATTCCTCGCGCCTCGATACCTTGCCTTTGCGCAACCCTAACCAGGGGCTGTGCCATGCTGTGCGCTATTACCCGAGTTGTTACTTATCTCCTAGTACTAATTAATCACCTTCACCTACTTGAATGTCTTGAGTTATAATTAGTAATACAAAACATTCATACAGGTTCATGCAGTAAATAAATAGTATACCTGCAAATTATATCCAATCACGCATTAAACCAGGAAAAGATACACAAAATTATTGTAAAAATTCTCTTTATTGATTCTCCCAATGGTTATAGACTCTTCCTACCCTACGCACTCAGCTGCAGGGGTCCGTCCACTCAGCTGCAGACTACTAGGCCTCTGCACACTCACGTGCAGAGCCTTACCCTACTTTATGACCCATAGATACACTTTACACTTCAACTCAATCCGTTGGACTTCTTCTCTTTTTCTATCCTCTATTCCATCTTCTATTAGTTATCTTATACACTTAGAGAAGTCGCTCTATTTATACAATTCCATGGTCCATAGACCACGGGTAGGTATATCCAGCTGACATTACATTACAAAAACTAGGGTGGACAACCCTGTGACTCTATTAAAATTTCGCGCCCCACGCCCATAATTCTTGGAGCTTTTACAAGAAGACTCAGTCAAAACTTGCGCTTTAAGCCCAAAAACATGCCTTGGGGGACTCCATGCCCAAAAGGCCCCCAACACAAACATCATGACTCGCCCTCGAGTCACGTTGTCGACATGGAGATCTTTGCACGAAGTCCCTCCAGTTGTGCCCGAACTACTGCAAGGTTGACAATGCACTGAGCTACTTCTTGCTGGATCTGTTGTATGCGATGTTCCAAGACCTCGGTGTCGAAAGTGCTTCTCTGCATCAGTGCGTGTATCCCCTGCATGTGTGTGAGATTTCTTTCAATTTCTGTTGTGATGGTGAAGGCCTTATCCATCCAAAGTTGAAAACGCACCTTGAGGACTACTTCCTTGTGTCGCAATTCAGCGCTTTGGCCTATTGCTTCTGCGCGAGCCTCTAAGTGAGGGCCACTATCTACCCAGTTCCTTTGATGCTGTCATACTACTATTCGAGTTCTTGGGCCTTTGTCTCTAAGAGATAGATGTTGGGATCCTCCTGCAGATTTGTGAGGATCTCAAATGATTCTTCCAACATGATGGTGTTGTTAGAAAATTATATATTACGAAGTAATGGAACACATAAAATATTGTAGAAATATAAACACATAAAACACATAAAACAAGAGAGACACAGATATACGTGGTTCACCCAGTTTGGGCTACATCCATAGAGAAATATCCAGTCCTTCTTTTATTATATTATCCATCAAACTGAAGAGATACAACCTATAGCAAATCCACTATAACACCCTCTTCACTCTCAATCTCCTCTCTCTTCCTCACTCAGAATACAGATATACATAGACACAATACAATTCCCTCATATATAGTGAGGGGTTGCCTTCTAGGGAAAAAAACCCTAAATTAAACATAACTTCTACCGTCAGATCATCCGCCTAATGAATGCCCCAGATTGACTAAAAATTAGTAGACTTTTACAAGGCAATTTTACATCTATTTTTATCTTCGAGGGCAATGCCCCCAAACGCTGGCCCCCAAACCCCCAGTCAAGGATTTACCCCCCCCGAACCCCCGTGGGGGGGACAAGTCCCCCCTGCACCCCCTCGTGAGGGGTGTACAGTCTTCCTGGGGTATATATCTAGCTAAAACCTTTGAATACAGAAGATAATTAGGCTCCACACCCAACAGGTGTAGTCTCACACTACACTGCCAATTTTGTCGAGTCCTGCTGTGATAGTGCTAGCACACTGTTCTCTGACTTCCAGAGGGGTGGATGGCTTTGCCTTTAATCGCAGCTCGACGATTTGAAGGTTCAGCTCCAGCTGAACCTTTGTCATTTCCTCCCTCGCCTCACGTACCCCTGTTGCTAACCTGTGGATACACACCTTTGCTGGTATGTCTGCTGGGATGGCCACCTCCGAGATGCTCCGCCAAGCTTCATCTATTACCTGTACTAGCTATCGATTCTATGACACCACTTTGTCACACTGCGAGATCAATTGTTCCATATTGATTTTCTGCTTGCTGAGGACTTGCAGTGTGTGACTCTCCCTAGCTCGCAGCTTTTCAGTTATCCCATCCTGTAAAACATATAAGGTCTTTCATGGGAGTGCAACCATATTTATACATAGACCCTTCAGTGCACTAATCGTAGGCCTGTCAGCCTCATTTGTTGTCACTAGTGCCCCTTATGGCAACATTATCGTATTCTTTAGCCGAGTGCGCAACATTAGTTCTGCTACAGTTGTTCCGACTACAAGGCTGGTTGAAAGGATACCAGCCTGAGGAGGGTACCCTTGCAACTCCTAAAACTGTGCTTTGAGGGCCCCCAACACAATCTGGTTCTCCTGTATGAAATTTTGGAGAGCCTCGGAGGTGACATCGCGCACTATCTCTTCAATGTCATGTAGATCACCATCGGTTAGGGAGATCGGGTCAATGGACAACTTTGATGCCTTGACCTTCTTGAGCAACCCTATCCACTGAGTTGGGTGCAAGCGTTTCAAATTTGTTGACGTGGTTTGTGGGTCCATGCCTCCCTCTTCTTCCTCTACTTCCTCCCCATGCAAAGGTGACGTTTGGTCCTCGCGTGCCTTCACAGCTGCCTCCTATACTACTAATATTACTGCTGCGGCCTTTTCTTGCTCAATTATTGTTTTTGAAGTGTCCTATGCCACCCGCACTTCTACGGCTGTTGCCTCCTTCATTCTCTTTTATGCCAACTATACGATGCACAGCTTGGCCTCGTCTTTCTTCCTTTGTGTCTCCGACTTCTCTATCTCTGCGATGTGTTGAGTGCGCCACTCGAGTGGCCATGTCTCCGAGACTTTAAAAATGACATCTTCTCTGGCTACAAAGGGTGGCTTCCTCCATTGTTTTTTTGGGTCCTTGCGTGCTCTCATGTAAATTCTATGGATGTCCACTTTAAATTCCGCAAAACTCTAAAGGTTGTTGTAGATAGTTGGCGAAAACCGTGACTTATGGTTGATCCCCATTCTGAGGTTCATCTCCATGAACAGCCAAAATGTTTTATTGTCACGGATCCTAGTGACATCCTTTGTGGCCCAGAGTGAACCGTGCTTCGCGACGTCTGGCAGATCCTTGTCAATTATGGGGAATTGACTATCCTCCGATAATTCCCCTGCCACGAGCACTATGGATAGCAAAAGCCATGCATAATGGAATGTTTTTCCTTGTTCCTGAGCTTCGCGGCAATTCTCCAAAACCTCCTTGCAGAGGAACTCAAACTAGTTAAACTGGACCCCCTCTGCACATTGCTCAGCTAGTGTGACCACCAGAGAAGGTACCTCGACTGCGCGAAACTTGTGCATGACCTTACTGGCCAGTATTTGGGTTTCTACTTTCACTGCTTTGTCATTGATGCTAGATATGGCATAGCCCCTTTTCTTATTTTCCAGCTTGTACTTCTTCTTTATGGCCTCCGCAATGGCCAAGCAACTACTCTTCCCTTCCAAGATGTCAGTGGGGTCCTCTCCTTTGCATGGAAGGGGGGAAATGTGGTGAATCAAGTTTGACGTGATGGGGATGGGCTCCTCCAGCCACAAACACCCATCCTGCACTAGGCAGAGAAGCTGCCTGATGATGAAAATGGTTATTGGAGTGTGGTGGAAATGCAACACCTATAGCAGGTTAAGTAGCCTAGCCTTTTCCACTACGCACAACCACTTTAACGGATCTAATTCCGCAACCCCCACCGTGGTGTTCTACTTGGGCTTCATGAGGTGCGAGGTCTCAAGGTGAGGGAACTTCTCGTGGTTAGCGAGGTCCCAATATTCGAATTTTAAGCTTGGCACCTATCCCAGGTGCATGCCCTCAAAAATAATGTTATCTGTGAGGAGCGGGGTCTGCAGTGAGCTCTTTCTCTCATCAAGGTCCTTAGGCACTTTACCCTTCCCTTTCTGTGGGGGGACATAGGTGGGCAGCTTTGTCGGGGGTTGCGCGGGCTCAGTTTCCCCCTCCATGCCTTTGTCATCATCTTTGCGATGATTAGGTCCTCCAGGTCTTCTTCCTCTTCATTGGTCTCTATAGTGACAACTTTCTCCTTCTCCTCCATTGACATCCTGGTGCGCAGTGGGTTCCGTGGGGACACACGTATGGGAACCATCGATTGTTTGTCCTTCTCGGGTCTTGGTCTATGCAGTGATTTCAGGATTTCTACCACAATCCCGACACCTTCTGGAGCATTCCCCATAGTTAGGGCCTATGCGGCCTCTTCGATGGTTAGTTTTATTATCTCCATAATGTGCTCAACTGTTGCCATCGTGTCCGTCGAGAAATCTAGCACTCACATACTCAGGGGCTCAATCAACACTCAACACACAACAATCAGGGCTCTACTCAATAGCTCAATTCGCAAATGACCAAGTGTTGTTTTCTATGTAGCCCCTTGTAATTTATAGTGCTTTTTGAATTTGAATTCGACCGATCCCTGTAAATTTGGTTCATTATTTCTCCATTGGCGGTAGATTTTCCCAAATCTTTCCCATAAATTGCATCTTAAATGCCTGCCGCCCACTCTATTGGTCTCAAGTTGAGCATCCCATCATGAATAGTGACTTCAATGGTCACTTTCTGGCTAACCCGCGCGGTAGCGTAGCCCCCTGTGTGTAGTCACAGACCTTCTGAATCTTTTCTTATGTGCGCAGTTCCAACATCGCGCAACTCTCGGGCAAAATATTTTATAGTCCCACACTCCCTTTCAATTGCCTGGAGTGCTAATACCATTCTTCCTTCAGCTAGTCAGGTGGTCGCACCACCCGTGTAAAGTTTCATCCTGTCATCCATCATGGTTCTTGGAAAATACCCACCTTTCATTGTTATAGTCGACCTCATACAATTTACCATTTGCAACATGCTACCCTAGTCAATTCGCTTAGTAATGTGTAGTCCAAACCAAGGCATCAGACTGATCAATTCATGGCAATAGGCCTTAAAACCTGTCATCGTGATTGTATGCATCTTGCCTTATCACCCTAGAATTTTTGATGAGAAAATATTCCTTTATCTTGTCCTCCAACCTCTTGACTTCTCTATCAACCAGAGCACTTTTCTTCCTTAATCGTACCCTTTCTTCTTCAAGTTCTTAAAGTCTAAAATTTCCTTGTTGGATTTCTACTTCCGAGGTTCCGTGAACTATCATATCTACTGGTGCTATCATGTGCGGTCTAAGCTTTCCAATTACTATAGGGCTTACCGCGATTGCTTCATACTCCAGCCTTGGCAATGCCTGCATGGTCAGGTTCTTGCACGTGGTCCTATAAGCCCACAGGACCACTGGTACACGCAGGTCCCAATCAATTCGCTTCACATTGTTGACCTTGTTCAGTGCTTCCCATACTTTGTTAAAATATTTTGCGTGGATATTCTTCCGTGCAGTTGGCCTTTCCATACTTCGTGCTCCCAATCAGAGGGGTTGTTTGCGCCATTGCCTTACCCACACCTGCTTATTGATTGTGTCTCCTATCGTGAGGATGATGTGTATTCATGTAGGCTTCACACCATATGCCTGTATCCACCTGGATAGGTGGCTACGCGAGCCGGTTCATTCGACAATTTTTTTTGTTAATCACATTGGAGGCTTCCAAGCTGCATGCACATCATCCTTCTGCATTTGTGCCAGTCCTCACAACTTCTCTGGTGCGTACCCCACCATATTGCGGGCATAGTGCGCAGTACCCATTTCAGAGCATTGAAGCGCTCCTGTTCCAATAATTCTCTTTCAAATTTGTTCATAAAGTCATCCACCTCGCTTAACCCATCATACATAGGCATAACTATTACCTTTGTTGCAACACAACACAATGACCTTGTCATCATGTCACAGTTGAGCGTGGTTACCTCGTGTAACCAGTTCTGCCATCGTTCTATCTCCTTGTCAGAATTTGATGTGTAGGAGCTTTCACACTCCCATGAGATTCGACCATCCGTAGTTGGATTTACTCAGTCTTGCTCCCATGTAGTTATCTTGTAGATGCAATCCAAGTCATCGTTGTCACTGTCGTAGTTGTGCACTGGCTCCGTGTAGCATGATCCTTCTGCATGGTCCAAAGGTACCACTACGCATAGAGACTCTTCTCAAACATCATCTTGCGCTTCTTTAGATTTATCATTCCATTCATGTTAGTGGCCCAATCTGTTCCCAATAGCATGGGGTAGGGATTGTTGCCATCAACAATCTATTACTTCAAAATCTTCTAGCACGCTTGCTCCTTCAATATCTAACATGATTCCCTGCAATCTCCCCATAGGTGGGATCTTTTGCTAGTTAGCCATTCACAATTGGATAGGAGACCATTGCAACGCAAACCTACCCATGTGCTCCCATTTCTGTCTTGGTAGGACATTCGCATCCGACCCTAGATCCAGAATCACTTGGTCCATTTCATATTCCTCAATCTGCATGGTCAATCTCATTTCCCTTCTTGTTCATGTCGTGTACTTCCAAAGCTCCCGGACTATGCGTGGTTCTCCTCGCGTGGTCCAAACACATCTAGTTATGAGTTCTTGCATGTCTCCAAGAACGTAGTGAGCATCGATGGGTCTGTTTTCGGCTCCAGTCTATCTTTACTTCCTGAAGTGGAGGCATCAGCAAGGCTCCTCTTAGCTTCCATGAAGGTCTCCCTAGCGCGCTCCAAATAAAATTCTAGTTCCTTCGTTGGAGCCTTGCAAACCCAGGTACTTTCTTAAGGTTTCTTGCCTTTGTCATCTCCTATTGTAATTCCACTTTGGAGCATGATATTTACATTAGGGTCTTCCTCGCGTGGCTCAGACCTCACCATTTTTAAGTTCTAAGTCCGTGGAGGCTGGAGTGATCCTTTATCATGAAACCTTGCTATCAGTGTGGGAAAATCCTCTATCTCATGATCAAACAATGTACAATACAAGCATGACTTCGCGTTGGATTTGTACAATCGCGGGCATAATGCCCTGGCCCTCTGAAGTTGTAATATATTAGCTGTTTGCGACCTCTTCTTGGTCCCCCTCCACCTCGGCCTCTTTCGCGCCCTGAAATCTAGTGCATGCCATTCCTATGTTTTGATCGATGGCCCGTGTTTTGGCCTGAACTAGGTAGGTAGGAGTTTGATCCATCATCAGTTCATAACTTCTACAGGTGCATTCATCATGTCCTACTGACCTACATAAATTACATAAAATTTTCAGTGAATTTTGCGTATACTTCTATAATAGATGGCAGTTATTTGTAGCATGCTTTCCTCCTATCTGACAAATCACACACCACAATGCAAGTGCCACACTTGGTCCTGCTTGTGCCTCTGGTCTTAGTGGCATTGGCCCTCCTCCCACAAGGTAATTTTCAAACACTGGGTAGTGGTCCTTATTGTGCCCCTGGCCCTTGCATTTTACGCACCATACCTCATTTTTCATCTTTGGGCAGGTTCTCCTGTCTTGTTTCAGACTCTGCATCTCCAGGCACAAGTTTTTCAACTGCACATGAATTTGTTGAACTCTTAGGTTAGGGTCTTGTATCGGAGTTTCATCAAACCTCATTGCAACCCCCAAAGCCTCAGCCTGAGTGGTCAGCCTTTGTTGCGCCAACGCGTTTCATAGATGCAGTGTTAAAGATGCTACAAACCATTCGTGGTGTTGCCCATCTATTAATGTCATGTTCTCTTCGCAAATTGTGCACTTGAGTCTTTGATCCAATTCCCACGGGGTCTCGCCTGGTAGCATTGTTATTTCCTTAAATCCAATGATCGACTGTGCCTTTGACTTTGGCCTGCTAAATTCTTTGTTTAGCACATCTTGGATATATGTGATCCCCGCATTCGCGTTGTCATTGGAATTCTTAATGTACAAGGTCAGTGTGCTATCCTACGGAACACTGACCAACATTGCCTTCTTTATATTGTCATCCGTGACACCCTTTGTTTCCCATAGAGATTTTATCATGAGCCAAAATTGGTCTGGATCTTCATTCCCTACTTCCTTGAACATTGGTAGCTTTATCGCACTTGCCATACTACTTCGTGGTGGTGGCGAAGGTGGTGTGGGCAAAGATGGGGGTGACAACGGTGGAATAGGTGGTGGTGTGGGTGGGGGTGGTATGAGCGAAATTCTCTGCCTTATCATATTGATCACACTTCTTGGTGAGACCTTCACGATCTCTTCTTCGCCTCCTCACGGGAGGTGAAATTAAGGGGCTAGTTTCTAGTTCTGTGCTACCTTGGTTTCTGTAGATTCTCCCACTCTGCGTAGCCCCAAACATCAATTTATTCACATAACCCTCTTTTCACACAGTAGAATTTTAATCCAAGTGCTCAAAGATTTAATGTACTTACCTCGCGGTCCCTTGAGGAAGCGTCGTTTTTCCTCGCTATAGTTAACTGAAGTATCTAACGTGAATTTTGTGATGAATTGAGCCAGTGATTGACAACGCGCGCAATCTTATCTTCCGATGCTTCCAGTTTTCACACCAATTCTAGAGTCCACACAATAGGTTTATTGAGTTTACACCCTCCTTGGCTATGTGCTAGTTTCGGGATCCACTCGTACAATTCAGTGGGGAAGGATGCAAAGAAAATTTCATGGATCTCTGTATACAAGTAGCAGTCTAACCACTCTTCCTCTGATAGTCGCGGGTTCTTGTTTTCTTGCGCCATGAACTCATGAATATTTCTGTCCAACCAATCTTCAATTCCTTTCTTTGTCGGATTCCAGTGATACAACATCAGACATCTCTATGCAGATACCAGTCTCGGCAATGGAACCATTTGTTGGCTTGTTGGGGCCTGACCTAAGTTCAGAGTTAATTAGCGAAAAAAATCCCCGTACTATTGGCCCTTTCGGCAATAGTCCATGAGTGCGGACTGAGGTCTCACCTGAAGTAGTATGGGAGGGTGCTAGAACCAGGTTTCCGTACCCTTGAGATGTCTGAGAGGTTCGACTAGTCCTCTATTTTCTCTTGCTTGTAGGTTGCTTCACACACTTTCCCGTTCCTCACGCCCCAATACCTTGCATCATGCAACCCTAACTAGGGGTTGTGCTGTGCTCTGGGCTATTACCTGAGATCTTACTTATCTCGCAGTACTAATTAATTACCTTCACCTACTTGAATGTATTAAGTTATAATTAGTAATACAAAACATTCATATAGGTTCGCGTAGTAAGTAAACACTATACTTGAAAATTATATCCAATCATGCATTAAACCAGGAAAAGATACATAGAATTATAGTAAACCTTCTCTTTATTGATTCTCCCAATAGTTACAAACTCGACTTGCCCTGCGCACTCAGCTGTGGAGTACTAGGCCTCTGTGCACTCAGCTGCAGAGCCTTCCCCTACTCTACGACCCATGTACACACTTTACACTTTGAGTCAATCCCTTGGACTTCTCCTCTTTTTCTATCCTCTATTCCATCTTCTATTAGTTATCATATACACTTAGAGCCTCGCTCTATTTATACAATTCTATGGTCCATGGACCATGGGTAGGTCTATCTAGCTAACATTACATTACAAAAACTAGGGTGGAAAACCTTGTGACTCTATTACAATTTCGTGCCCCACACCCAAAATTCGCATAGATTTTACAAGAAGACTCTATCAAAACTTGGGCTTTAAGCCCCAAAACATGCCTTGGGGGGATTCCACGCCCAACAACGTTATATGGTAGAAAATTTCACACACCTCTCAGTAGGAGTCATATGGAAGAGAAGCTAATACTAGGACCAAATGCATTACAAGAAATGGAATAGGTGATGTGAAAAAATGGTCAAAACATAAAAACTGCACAGGATAGAAAAAAATGTTATGGCGAAAAAAAGAGGACTCACAAGCAATTTAAGGATGGAGATCATGTATAAATAAGAGTTAAACTATGGAAATTAAGGATAAGAGTATGTACAAAATTAGCACCATGGTTCTATGGGCCTTTTGATATTTTTCACAGGGTTAGGCTTGTAGCATATCAATTGGAATTGCCCAACCATATAATAGTACACATTTTTTTCATGTATCTTTGTTAAAAAAACATGTCCATGATAATTCTCACATAACTGATTAGGATTTGATACAAGTGGAACTAGAAAGATATTTCCTATAGAGCCACTTCGCATATTAGATCAGAGAGAGATATTGCTCTTAATTTGAGCCATCGCTTAGGTTAAAGTGCAATAAAAGAACTTTACAATTAAGGATCCCACATAGGAGATAGAGAACAAAATGTGAGAGGCCTTCTAGCACTATTCTAAAAGGGAAGAAACTGGAAAATAAACACTACGGATGGTGTTGAATAAAAAAAGGGAGATGAGGTAATACCCCTATATTTTTTATGTTAATTATTTATTATTCTTAGAACTAGACTATTTTTAGGTTTGATGGCTAAGGAAGCCATGTTCAATTTGTGAAACAATGTGATCAAATAGAAATTGATTTAGTCTAATTAATATATTATTATTATTAAATAATTTTTTGAAAATTACTTAAGGGAACAAAACTAGAGTACAGATATTCCGTCCAAGTTTTAAAAACTTGTGGATGGATAATTTTAAGTTGTTCCTTCCCTAAAAATCTCCTAAAATGTTGAGGCAAAATAACTGGAAAATAGTATATTTATTATTATGGGAGAGAAAGATCATAATAAGTTGTTTAATGTAGAAATATACTAAGTTGGGTCTGAAATAAACTATTGTGGGGGGGAATGGCAGGCTTTAAGGAAATAAGAAAGTACCTTTTTCGAAAAACAAAAAAAAAGCACAAAGGCCTAGGTAGTTGGGTTGGCAGAGCAAAAAAGGAAATAAACTACCAACAATATACTGAGAAGGAGAATTATAAAATATACCATTTATGAATAAATGGGGTTACTTTTTTGGGGGGAAAGTAAATCTTAGTTTAGGGTAGAATTAGAGGATTCAGTTCGTAGTCGGGAGGAATGTGCTTAGTTCTAAAGTAATTTTCGTAATTTTCTTAAATAGCACTTCTAGTGAGAGATTTGATATTTTATCTTTTGAGTTACGTGGAATTATAAATATCTAATGCTTATATTAGATTATTGATGATCAAGGAAGGTTTTATTAAAATATGCGTTATTGTTTTGGTGATAAAATAGTTGAATTATCTCCCTAAGGAAATTGAATTCCTTCTGCATGAGATTTGTACTTATCTTTAAGGATGAGGTTTTGATTGTATAGTTATGCATAGGAAATTTAAAAGTATTATAATTTGTGAGAACACTTGATGAACAATATGCATGATTTAAGGATGTAACCTAGATATGATTTTGGTAAGTATAAATGTAATTGCAGAAACGTTTAGTTATTTCTCTTCATGGTAAAGAAAATTACATATGTTAATATTGAAGCTCATATTTAAATATGAATATGTATATAACAGGCTCATGTTGTTTCATTTCTTGTTAAAGTGAAGTGACTCTTATATTTGATAAGAGCGGAAGGATTAGTATGAGTACTAGAAGATCTATGGAGTACCAAAGCACCTATAAGGGTATGAAGCTAGGACAATAACTTCTACATGAAGGAGTAAGGGATTTTAGTTTGATAAATTATCATACTACACTTGCATGTTATAAGGCCTAACAATGAAACAAAAAAAAAAATTTGAACCCATAGACGAAAGCACATAATTTGAAAAAAAATATATTGATATGAACTATTGGAAGTCAAACTAATAAAATTAAATTTCTATCGAATTTAAAATCATGTAATTATGCTTATGCATGCTCGAAAATATAGCTTAGTGAAGAAAAATAGTGTTGTGAATGAGAAATATCCTCTGCTGCTATATATGTGAAATTAAGATATTAAACTTAAGGGAATTCAAACCGAAAAAAATTCACACACTAACTAGCACCAACTCTTAATAAGTTCATGGAAATAAATAGGTCATATGCATATCATGGCCACCTAGAACAATTGAAAGCAATTTAATGAATTGAATATCAGTAGTTATGTCTAGGGTAATTTTTGTGAGCTATTGGATCATCACTATACCTAGGTAGTAGAAATTATGGTTAGAAGAGGGAGTAGTAATAGTGTAACATAGGACAATAGATAGAAGTTAACAAATAGGGTATGGAACATTTTCCATAGAAAATGTGAATCTAAACATCAAACAAATCGATTTGGAGAAAGTCCTCTCGTGTGCAAGATTATAAGCCATACTATGCCAAAATGTCATTCGAAAATGGTAGTGTCACGCAAGGATGTAAAGAAAAATAAATGAAGGAAAAAAAATTGAGAGCACATTGTAGTTAGATAAGAAAAGAAATTATTTTCCAATTGTAGGCTAAAAATAGGAGAAATTCAGGTTAATCCCTTTTGTTATCACGTCAAAGACCCATACATATTAATGTGTGAAATAGACACACAAGGCATGTGGTAGGAAAGATACCCTCAATGTTAATTACACAACCAAACAGGAAATCGAAAAAATATAACCATTCAAATAACATAATCCATTTCTGGAAAAAAATATATATACAACCTCTTCAGGTTCCAATTCAATATATATGTATTAATGACAACATATCGATCTCTAGTGCTAAATGGAAGAATTGATTCAAATAATTTAAATACATAATAGAGGTCACCCTGATAGAGTACACACCAATATGGTGATGCTTCTCATTAATCTTTCCCTAGAAAAAATACTTAATTAACTATGTTACACTGATCAAATAGCAACAAAAATTGGAGATCAATATACCACTGTGTCAGAACTGGACAGTAAAGAATCCATGGGAAATATGCTAAAAGCCAACCTCATTAGGGGAATTTTGAGGTCTAAAATGGGCCTCCTAAGAAAAATGTACAACGAAAATAAAATTTATAAGGACCAAAGGGATTCAAGACGATGATGTCAACCATGGGGGATGATTAAGCATTTTTGGAGTAAAAAAGTAAAAAGTTTTAAAACTCTTATTTTCAACTTATCTCCCTAAGTTTTTACTCAAATTTCTAGCGGGAGTACTTGTTTGATGCAATATGTGAATCCACATCCACGGAATACGAATATTGCATACATTTGATGAACCCTGCTACACGAAAAATGAGAAATAGATGAAAAAAAGTGTTTGCAATCACATTTTTCATGTATTTCTTATTTGTGTTGTAGCAGATTTCATTGAAAGTATGCAACATGGGTACTCCTTGGATGAGGAATCAAATTCTACATCCAACGAGTATTGTTGCTTGAAACTTGTGCAAATCCATAGGGAGAGAAGTATAAAATACGAGCTGAAAAAATAACATTTCCTTTTTCTTTTTTCCCTCTAAAATTTGATGATGTAATCTAATCTTATTTCATTATTTCCACTATTATTTAATAATTTAGATAGGAGGCCCATTTTAGACCTGAAAATTCCCCTAATGATAGGCATAGGGGAAAGCAATTAGAAGTTGATGTTTTCCTTGACCTTATGAAGCCAATCGATCATAGGGACATTATACCTATCTTGATGGATTTGAATAGGGACCTCAAAATTCCCCTAATACACACACACACACACACACACACACACACACACACACACCTTTACAACAAGGTGATATAATAGCTATAGCTCTGAAGAACCTTTGCATCCTATTCTTGTAAGATTCATGCAATGCCATTAGCACTGAGAGAATGAATGCACTTACAAGTGCCATAAAGAGAATGGTAACCTACAAAAAAAAACGAAAAGAACATGTGGTAACGAGTGCATTCTACAAGGGTTTGGAAACCAGAGGCAAATATAGAAATTGTGGGTTGATATGACTATGGCCTCATAACCATTTTTGAAACATAAGTAATCAAAATCATGATTTAATTGCCTTGAATCTGTGCTCAAATAATGCTAAGCTCCAAAATAGGTAAACCAAAACACTACATCACAAGAAATTGTACAGTAAACCACTGAATTGATGATAGAAGAGCGCTAATGTACCCAATTAATAATATGCTAGCAGAAACACAAATTTCGAGCAAGGAATTCCACCATACCAGGAAACCCATTTTATTATTAACAAAACTCCATGTTAATAAAATTCATAGATGTCTCAGAGATAGGCATGACCTACATCAGATGTGCAGTGAGCCAAGAGGCCTAACAACACCCTGATTTTTGAAAGCTTGGTTTGGAGTCATGGGGACAAAGCTAAATTTTAGCGCTGTGTATTGCCCCCAAACTAATGGGTAGACAGAGATTACAAATAGGATTTTAGAGGATATCCTAAGAACGTATGTCATCGACAAACTTGCAAAATTGGAAGATTTTCTATATTTAGCATAATTATCCTACAATAATAGTTATCAAACTTGAATAAAAATGAGCCCCTTTGAAGCCTAATATGGTAAAAAATGTTGCACACCTGTTAGATTAAGTCATCCAAAATAAAGGATGATACTAGGACCATATGCATTACAATAAATGGAACAATTTGTGTGAAAAATTAGATAAAACATAAAAACTACATAGAATATGAAAAAACAATATGTTGATAAAAAGAGGACTTAGAAGGAATTTAAGGATGGAGATCATGTATACATTAGAGTTAAATTGAGGAAGAGAAATTTAAGGATAGAATTCTATACCAAATTGGTTTCATGGTTCTGTGTGCCTTTTGAGATTTTGGACAAGGTTGGGTTGGTAGCATATGAGTTGGCATTTCCCAACCATATAAAAGTACACAATCTTTTTCATGTATCTTTGTTAAAAAAATATGTCCATGACAATTCCCACATAAGATTGGTATTTGATATGGGTTGAAGTAGAAGGATAATTCCTGTAAGAGCCACTTCGCATATTATATCAAAGAGAGATCTTGCTCTAGAATTGAATCATCACTCAATTTAAAATGAAATGGAAGCAATTAGCACCTGATTAGGCCACATTGATATAGAGAAGAAAACATGAGAGGAATTTACAACACCATTACAGAAGGGATGCAATTGGATAATGAACACTCAGGACAATGTTGAATAAAAAAGAGGGGAAGATGTTACCCCTCTATTATTTATGTTAATGATCTGCAATTCTTAGGCCCAGACTATTTTTAGGTTTGATGGCTAAGGAAGCCATGTTGAATTTGTGAAATAGTATGATCAAATAGAAATTAATGTAATGTTATTAATATATTATGATTATTAAATAAATTTTTCGAAATTATTGTTGAGATTTTTAATTAGTGATTAAACCTCCTAATATTTAATCGTCAACCTAGGATCGTGAACATGAGTTGTACTGCATTTTGGCTCAAGGTTGAGTTCAGAGTACGTAATTTTCCTTGATAATGGTCATTAAGTACATAAGGATAAAGCACTCTTCTATCAATTAAGTAAACTAGCACTCATCTCGCTCTCACAAAATAATTCTTTAATTTAACATAAGAAATCTAAAGGAAATCAATTTAACTCAATACATTTTGTTTCTTATTCTGAATTTCTTCAATCAAAAGACAAACCCAATGAAACAAAAGGCTGAATGAAATTCAATCTCAGAACAATTCTTGAAATGAAACCTTTTCAAAGAAGTTCAAACTTTAATTATTCAAAAGGCAGAGGGAAGCAATCATCAAAACCTAATATTTGAGAAATCAAAACGTAATGCTACAACTTGAAAAAGAAAACCAGAATCAAATCTTAAACTATCAAACTAGACTATTCTTGCTCAGAAATAAAATACATTCAAACCACACTGCTACCAAGACTGATTTTGAAATTAACTTGAACTGATCTATTGGTGCTTAAAGGAAAACGAAATCTTAACTAAATTATCTGAGTTTATGAATGAAATTGACTTGTTGTCACACTGCTATGAAATTAATCTCTATACTACAACACCGGGAATGGAAATAAAATTGATTCTATCATGCGAAATTAAATCTAAATTATCCTATGATAATTTAATGACTCAAATCGATGGTTTGAATGAAATGCTTTGAATTAAATCATGTTGCTTGAACTAACTAATACTTCTTGAAATTAATCACACAACTTGTATTAAACAATCATAATTCTTGAAATAAATCACACAATTCAAATTGCAAGAATGAAGAACACAACACATATCACTAATAAGCATGAATTTGTTTGCAATTACAATCAAAACCTTTCAAACCATAAAACATTCACTGAAATGCACATAAAAGATTCATATTTGAACCACACCATACATGAAAACTCAAAAATCATTATATTCCTATATCATGAATGCTCCAATTATAAGTATGAATAAACGCGACTTAAGTGGAGGAACAGAGCATGGATCTGTGTTAAAATATGAGCGCAGGTTTTAAAATGAATTGGAGATCTTCAACACAGGAAAGCAATCCTTAAATCATTTACTCTGTAACGCAATGAAACATGCATATTATGAAATCATACACAAATAACTGTAAATATAAGGAAACGGAATTTAGACTATGAAATCACACTCACACACCTAGATAGCCTATATGTTAATGAAGCTCATTTCCATAGGTGGTGGGCCCTTTGACACCTGGAGTAATATAGCTTACTATAATGAAAGAAGGCATTAAAAAATCAGAGACATAACTCACAATCAACCATGATAACAATGCTTTGGTTCACAACTTGAAAATGGTCATGTATAACTTTAGAACAGAGTTTGGGAACCAAATTACATAAATCATAGTGTATCTTACTAATGACAACAAAAATTCTAACTCTTAACCTACTAGCTCAACTTGCATTGTCATTGCACTACATCGATCGTTAAAGGTCACTGTGTGAATGTAGGAATAAAAATTTAACTAACTATGGCAACCTTAATAACTATAAAATAATCTAATCACTGCTCGATCTGCTCCAAATCATATTAACTCTACTTAGAACAAACTGCTTCCTTCTAGAGTAATTGATTGTGATTATGAGATTAGTCTGTTTTCATTCTCATCTGGAGGATCTTCAGCCTTGGAATTATCATAACATAACACATCGATCTTGGAAGCATCACACTTGTCCTTATAGATTGTTGTGTAAATGTTGATGGTCAAAACCAGAAGAAGGAGTCCACCTGGCCAGACTGTCTCGAATTAAGTCAAGGATCGATTGTTTGAATATGAAAGCTGAGATTGATGTTGATGACAAGGCATATTTCCATTTATGCTAATTTGCCAATCCTGCCACTTAGCTTCCAGCTAGACCCATGAATAAATAGTTAGCATATAAGCACATGACTCAAGAATTCACTTAAATTCAATCACAAATGGTCCAATGATTTGAGTTAAGTGCATTTACCTCTTAGTCATGTACTAGTGGGGATTAAGGAGTGATGTAGGTGGTAGGTTAGGTAGTAGGAGTAGTTTCATAGGTAAAATATGGTGAAAATAGGGATGAGAGGTAGAAAATTGGGGACAAAAATGGGTGCCAACATCCGCCCATGTCAATTTGAATGCATGTCCTCATGCATATTGCCACAGTATGTCAAAAATAGTAATGATGAGATAGAAAAAGAAATCCTAGTCAAAGACCAGGGACCTTTACCAAGACCTCGAACCCATTCTTGATCGGAATGGAAAACTTATTAAACTATAGAGAAAGCTCTTGATCACTTAGATTTTTGATTTGTTTCATCCTCAAGATTTTCCAACGTAACAACTGCTTATTCTTTCACTTCAGCTCATCATTCTGAGAAAAAAACTGAAGATTATTTTCTCTGATTTGATTTTTAACTTCCCTGACATAATAAATAAGATTCGATACTTGTTTTCTTGCTCGCAGAGTTTAATAATCCTCCTTTTGAAATTCACTAATTGAATCTTCATATTTTTTTCTTCTATGGGAGTCAGAGTTTTCATGGGTGTTGTAGATTGTTGAGAGGAACTACCTTCTGGTATTTTGCTATTACCCTTCCTCCATGAGGAAGCTTGATGAATGTCTTTGCGAACATTTCAACTAGGATTCTTTCTAGGCAAGGACTGAATAGGGGATTGTGTTTCTAAATCTTGTGCAATGTCAAAGAGAATCTTTGTTGCAGATGCTAAGACATGATTTTCTTCAGGGGAATAATGCAACTCTTTGTCATCTAATTGAGGAGAGGAAATAACATTAATATGATCAAAATTTATAACTTTAGTTACAGGTGTCTTAAGCTTGTTCATGCTTCTAGTTTTGTGGCAGCCTAGGATCGAAGTATATGCCATGGACATTGATGGTACTTGGGCTGGAAAAAGAGATTTCTTTTCCTTAGGCTTTGGTTCTGCCCCTGCATGAGCTTTAGGAGCTTTAGATGTAGGTTATTCAACTTTTGAACCTACAATGTCAGCTAGCTCAGGTTGGTCTTCACTACCCCTACTTTGCTTGTTCCTTTTCTTATTTACCTTTCGGGTTTTTGAAGATGTCCCCTCTTCCATAGTATTAGAACAGGGTGTCAATTCTTGAGGGGTTTCGACAATAGGAGAGGCATGTTTGTCTGTAGGGTTAGGTTTCATTTGGGAATATTGTGACAAGATCTCCCTTCTATGCTTAAGTGACTATCCCACCAACCATTGCCGACCTTTGAACTAAGTGTCTTCTCAAGGAAAATTTTCAATCAAGAAGTCTTCCCAAGATTTCCGCCATTTTGTAAGCTTAGAAACAACTACCATTTTAATAGTATTGTGGTGATATAAGGTTGTATCAGGGGTCTTGATCTTTTATTGCACCCCTCTAAACATTTTTTGCAAGCTTAACCTCAGGAAATATGAATAGTAATTTTACTAGCTTCTGCAAAATGTGATAAAAACAAAATATGATATAAAAACACGGTGGCATACCTTCCTTCACAGGTAACAAATCGCTTCAACATGGTGATAAAAGGGTGCCATTTCTCTTTGATACAACTCTTTAGTACACATTTCATCCATTTGATTGACTGATAGGTCAGCTTGAGGAATGTGGCATAATTTGGAATATTTGATTGCCTACCCTTGAAGAATGGTTCACCCAAAGAGGGTAACCCTATAGTGCATCTAAGAGACTCCTTTGTAATCTTAAAATTCAAATTACCAACTTTAACATGGTCTCCATCAAAGTTCTAAGCAAATGTGAGGGCTAATTTATCATTATATCCTTGAAATTTTCTTAAAAATGGAACCCATCCCCGCTCTTTGAGAATTCCTTTGCATTGTTGATACTCAAGGCTACAGGAAAATTAGCCAAAGGTCAGCTCATGGTGATCATCCCCCAAGCCTGTGTAACACCACAATTTTTGAATCCAACTGAAAATTTTAACTCTTTGCCGCAACAACTGAGATAAGAATAGAACTCCCTTATAATTTATAAACAAAATGGTCGCCTTCATTTTGATGAGAACTGCCCCCATCGTGTCGATGATTCCACCCTCATCGTTCCTCCATGGGAATGATTATCACAGTAGTGGGGTAGTAAAAGGTTGAGGGTGAGATAATAGCCACAGTTAGGAGGTGATTTAAGTGGGGAAGTTTGATAATTATTAGGAATACAAGGAGGATTTAACATGAGCCAAGAATATTGACAGGGGTCCTTTAGGGAATGATGATAGGGAGGAAGTAAGGATTATAGGAAAAGGAGTGTAAGGGCTTGGGTTATGAAGCAGAAGGCATACATAATTAGGGAACCAGAGGTCGCATATCATTTGACAACATTTTAACTATTCATAATTAAATCTAAATAAATTATAAGCACATACCTTACTAACTCATAATGATATAGCATGCTAAGCTATAGAGATCAACCATCTTTGGTTGATAGTAAAACCAAACACTGATCATAAAAAAATTCTTATGAAACTGAAGCGTAAACACCAAATGTGGTCTAAAAAATGTTGTTCCTGTGATATACTCTTAGTAGAAGACTTTGATTTTACACAATAGAGTACAAAAAGTTGTTAAGTACATAAAAAAATTGGACTGTAAAATGTAAAAGTTTCTCCTTGAGTGCTATCATTAAATCTGCTAAATGTTGCCTTCAGAACATGGCAAACCTGCTCACCATCCCATGGATTTTAACCAGGCTAAGGATGATAACTTCCTTTCTTACTTCCTCAAGGAATTGTTATCGGGAGAGTGGTTGGTGATAAATCTTGACTCTATGGCCATTTACTATAAAAGAGTTCTGACTTTCATCAATAGTTTTAATGTGGACTGAGCCATTGTCGAAAACCTCATCCACCTCATAGGGACCTTACCACCTAGTGGAGAATTTACCTTTGAACTGTTTGAACTTACTGTCATAAAGCAAGGCCCAATCTCCTAGACGGAAAATCTTATTTTTAATAAACTTATAATTGCAACGAGCTCTCTGATGTTGTACCAACATGGTTCAATGGAATGCATCCTATCTAATCTATTCAAGCTCATTCAACAACATTAACTTTTGTTCTTGGGCTTCATTAAGATTCATCCCGAGTTGATTGGTAGTCCCAAATGTTTTCACTTGGAACTCAATAGGGAGTAGCACATGTTTACCATAAACAAGCTCATACGTGGTGCACCCTGTCACATTCCTCCAAGTTATGCGGTAAGCCCATAATGCCTCCAACAACTTGTTAGCCAAATCCCTATGTTGTAACAAAATGGTCTTGGTTAAGATGGATTCTAACACTTTATTTGTGGATTCTAGCTGCCCATTGGCTTGGGGGTGGTAGGGAGTAGATTTTTTATGTTTGATTTGATACTTTTAAGTGAGATCCTTGACCAATTTTGATGTGAATTTTGTTCCCTGGTCAGTAACAATCTCTTGGTGTACTCAAAATTTAGTGAAAATGTCTTCAAAAAGGAATTCCACTACTACTTTTTCAGTTGCAACATACAAAGACATATCTTCCACCCACTTTGTAACATAGTTGAGGCAAACTAAAATATATTTTTCTTATTTGATATGGGGGAGGTAGGTCCCGGGAAATCTAATGCCCACTTCTTGAAAGGTTTTATTGATATATGTTTCTGAAGGGGCATCTCATCCGAAGGAATTGGCCTCCCCATCCTCTAAGAAGTGTCACAACTAGATACAAACTTTTTGACATATTTGAAGAGTGAGGGCCAATAATACCTAGTACGAAGGAATTTGTATGCGGTTGTTTTGTCTGCAAAGTTCCCCCCACAATGCTCACTGTAACAGGTCTTCAACACATCAAATATTTCATTTTCCATCACACATATCCTCATTATCAAGTCGGGTCCAGTGTAGAACAAGTCTCCATCGATCCAAGAGTAGTTGGCACTACGTTGTATAATGTTATGTTTTTCCCTGGTAGATAGAGTCTAAGGCAACTTCCCTAACAACAGGTAGTTAGAAACATCTACAAACCAAGGAGTAATGGTAAATATAGCAAACAATTATTCCTCCAGGAAATCTCTGCTATTGGTGTTGGTACATTTCCCTACACAACATTCATTCGAGACAAGAAGTAAGCTACCAAATTATCTCTCCCAAGCCTATCAATCCGAATTATGTTAAATTCTTGCAAGAACAACAACCATCTAGTAATGCTACCATTAGTGATAGGTTTTTTCATGAAAAATCTAATGGAAAAATGATCGGTATGGACAAAAGTCTCATAACCAGTTTTGTAATGTCTAAATTTGCTAATGGCATGAACATCTGCTAGAAATTCATTTTCAGTAACTGTGTAGCTCAATTCAGCATGGGAAAGATTCTTGTTAACAAAATAAATAGCATAACGATAATGGTCTTCCCTTTGTCCTAAAACTGCTCCAAGTGCGATATTTGAATCATTTGTGAAAATTTGGAATGGTAAGGACGAGTTTCATCCTTTCAATACTGGAGAAGTGGACAACCTATCCTTTAATACTTGAAAATGATGTTGACAATCATCATTCCAGACAAAATCAACATCCTTGGTTAATAATTTAAATAAAGGTTCCACAATCCTTGTAAAAATTTCAATAAATCAACAATAGTAACCTGCATGTCCCAAAAATATTGTTACCTATTTTTGTGTACTAGGAATTGAATATGTGATATTACCTCAATATTCTCTCGGTTGACTTTGATTCCTTCAAATGAAACGTGATGGCCCAATACTATCCTCTTAGTTTGCATAATTTTAAATTTACTACTGCTAAGGGCTAGGTGGGTTTCTTAACATCGAATCAACACTTTTTCTATATTTTCCAGAGCTTGTGGAAATCATCTCCATATACTGTGAAGTCATCCATATAGACTTCTACACATTCATGGATCAAATCAGAAAACATGGCTAGGACAACTGACTGAAAGGTGGATGGGCCATTGCAAAGGCCAAACGAAAGTACTCGATATGCATAGGTTCCCCAAGGGAAAGTGAAAGTGGTCTTCTCTTGGTCTTCCTCAGCTATTTGAATCTAGGTATACCCATTGTACCCATCTAGAAAAGAGAAATACTTGTTACGAGAAAGTATGTCAAGTGCTTGATCACTAAATGGTTGCGGAAAGTAATCTTGTAAGGTAGCTTTGTTTGACTCCCTTTAATCAACACATATGTGCCACTTATTGTTCTTCTTTGGAATCACCACCAAAGGTGACACCCATCTACTCTCGGAAATAAGGTACATAAAATATGCAGCCAATAACTTCTGCAACTCATTTTTGATGATTTCTTTCAAGGCTAGCTTCATATGTCTCTGCGCTACCGGATTGGTCTCATGTCCTCATTGGTGCAGATGTGGTGGATGCATTTATCTGGGTGTATCCATCTCACATCCAAAGAGTCACAAGAAAAGCTTCGTATTTTTCTTGAACCATGCTCAACAATTTCTGCTTCTTTTCTTCATTTAGTTCATTACCAATATACAAAATGTTTTCTTCATTGATTTCAACTAGTTCTCTAGTGAGATCATTGTTGTCCTCTATTTCTTTGAATGAGGAAAATATAGCTAGATGACAAGCTTCCTGAAACTCATTACTGAAAACATGTTGATAACCACTAAAAGAAATATGATAATCAATATAAGAACTATCAAATAAAAATTGCTGCAAAATATGATCTTTTTATTTTTCCTGGAGTCCTCTAGATTTTTTTTAATTATAATAAAAGAAACATACAATCCTCATCTCCATAAGGACTCTTTAGCCATAAGGGTAATTCAACAACAATGTTAGCACGAGGAAAAATTAATAAGGTTTTATTATATGAACCATTGGAAATGACCATTTCTCCATTCTGGCACCCTATCACAGCATCCGCAGTAGCTAGCCAAGGGTGTCCTAGGACTACAGAGTGTACTCGATTTTTAGGAGAAATGGCAATGAAATTGACGAGATATTTCCACGAAGCAATGGTGACTACTATGTCTTCTAGAGTTCCCATGGGTTTAATAATGGGTTTATCTACCCACTCTAAAATAATAGTTGTAGGTTTGATCCCTTGCAATCGTAAATATGTCATGGTTTCAAAAGTCCTAACATTAATCATTGATCCTAAGTCTACAATGGTGTTTGGTAGAATTACTCCATTGATTTCGATGGTCACTATGGGATTTCCTGGGTCACTATATTTTAATGTTAAATCTGAGATCATCTTGGACATTTCACTCATGAATTTCACATTTTGGTTCTTGTGTCATTTCCTTCCCGTTGTCTTAATGCAGAGGTCTTTAATGATTTTAGTGCAGATAGGATTGTCCCTAATGGCTTGTAATAATGGAATTTTAATACAAACATTCTTTAATTTTGATTCTAAATCATATTCGATCAGGATCTCTTCCTTCTTAACAAGTAGTCTTTCCGGGTAAGGAGGTTTATTTGGTTCTTTTTGTTTTTATTTTTCCTATTGATGGTGTTTTTTCAGTTTGTTCTTGGGGGGCCTCTTCCTGAATAATGACATCTGATTTTTCCTTATTGATTGTTTTCCCAGATTGTAGTTCAATCTCACTTATTGGGACAACAATGATGATATAGGTAGGAAAAGGTTGTACTTCTACATTTTTTATAGGTTGAGGCTACTTATTATGGTTGGGATTTGCTATGGGTTGTGTGTGCAACAAAGTAGGGCGAGGCGGGTTCAATGATGGTGGTGCTTGCAAGGATGATAGGTTGGACGGTGCAGGTAAAAGCTGGTGGAAAGGAGGAGGAGGCAACGAGGATTGTTGATAATGATTTGGGTTGTACCCCTGCTGATAAGGTTGAATGTTTCGATTGTAGGACGTACTAGGCATGTTTGAGTATGTAGGATAGGATTGGTTTTGGGGCTGAAAGGTGTTTCCATAGGGGTTTCCCCTTCAATACTAATTCCAATGATTTTTTTGCGATTGAGGACTAAAGCAAGGAGGGTAAAAATGGTTGGAAACTCTAGGGTTGATTCTAACCCTAGGCTTGAAAAGTAGGGTCTTGAAAGATGTTTTTATTTGGTCTTTTCCAAAATGGTTTCTTGTTTGTTTGTGAAAAATCATTTGTTTCAACATTTCCCTTATAGATAGCCTGTAAACTGGGAAGAGATGGACACTTCTTCGTTGCATGTTCTAAAGAACAAATCCCACAAACCTCAATAAAATTAATGGGACACTCCCTCTCACCATGCTTATTTCTGCATTTAGGACAAGATTTCCATGGTAGTGCTTACATCTTGTTTCTTTTTGAGTTTTATTGTGTTAAGTTGGTTACCAATAGTATTTAGGATATTTGTTTTTAAGTTTTCCAATAAGTTTCCTAACTTCAACCTAGTGACAACATTGGGTACAAATTTCAGATTTCTTGATACATAATCTTGGGAATTGTCACAAAGATTTTTGCCTACTTTATCATGACTTCGTGATTAAGTGTGACATAGTTCGCTCACTTCAACAAAAGGATTTTTATAAACATCCCGAACACTTAGAATATTTAAGGTTTTGATGCATTCATCCCTCAACCCTTTAAAAGATAGTTCTCATAGTCTTCTCATCTAGATGTGCCCCTCAGGATTTATGGAAATTACAAAGGAAACGTTCAAGATATTCTTCTAAGATTCCGACTTCCAA
The DNA here is from genome assembly GCA_000404065.3 of Pinus taeda. Lineage (NCBI taxonomy): Eukaryota > Viridiplantae > Streptophyta > Pinopsida > Pinales > Pinaceae > Pinus > Pinus taeda. The sequence goes on from APFE031460940.1 coordinate 41,181, forward strand.
TTGTTGCATCCTAAGAATATCATTCACATACCTACTTTTGTAGAAGTCTTGGTATTTCTTAAGAAATACAGACTTCATATCATCCCAAGAGTAGATGGTGTGCTCACCTAGGCTCAGAAACTAGGTTATTCTTGCTCAGAAATAAAATACATTCACACCACACTGCTACCAAGACTCATTTTGAAATTAACTTGAATTGATCTATTGGTGCTTAAAGGAAAACAAAATATTAACGAAATTATCTAAGTTTATGAACGAAATTGAATTGTTGTCACACTGATATGAAATAAATATGTATACTACACCAATGGGAATGGAAATCAAACTTATTCTATCATTCAAAAATAAATCTAAATTATCCTATGATAATTAATGACTCAAATTAATGCTCCGAATTAAATACTTTGAATTAAATCATGTTGCTTGAACTAACTGATACTGCTTAAAATTAATCACATGAATTGAATTAAAAAATCATAATTCTTGAAATAAATCACACAATTCAAATTGCGAGAATGAAGAACACAACACCTATTTCTACCAAGCATGAATTCATTTTCAATTACAATCAAAACCTTTCAAACCATAAATCATTCACTCAAATGCACATAGAAGATTCATATTCTAACCCACACAATACATCAAAACTCAGAAATCATTATATTCCTATATCGTGAATTTTCCAATTATAAATATGAATAAACACGACTTAAGTGGAGGAACATAGCATGGCTCTGTGGTGAAATATGAGCTCAGGTTATAAAATGAATGAGAGATCTTCAACACAATAAGTCAATCCTTAAATCACTTACTCTATAACGCAAGGAACCACGCATATTATGAAGTCATACACCAATATCTATAACTATAACACAACACAGTTTAGGCTATGAAATCACACTCACACACCTATATATCTTGTATGTTAATGAAGCTCATTTCTATAAGTTGTGGGCCCTCCCATACTTGGAGTAATCTAGCTTATTGAAACGAAAGAAGGATTTAAAACATTAGAGACATAAATCACAATTAACCATGATAACAACATTTTGGATCACAACTTGAAAATGGTCATGTATAACTTCATAACAGATTTTGGGAACCAAATTACATAAATCATAGTGTATCTTACTAATGACAACAACAATTCTAAATCTTAACCAGCTAGATCAAATCATATGTCATTGCACTAAAGCAACCTTTAAAGGAGACTGTATGAATGTAAAAATAATAATTTAACTAACTATGGAAACCTTAGTAACTATAAACTAATCTAAGCACTGTTCGATCTGCTCCAAATCATATTGAATCTACTTAAAACAAACTACTTCCTTTTAGAGTAACTAACTGCTATTATGGGAGTAGTCTACTTTGATTCTGATCTGGAGGATCTTCAGCCTTGGAATTATGATACTTAACATAAAAAAAAATGATCTTGGAAGCATCACGCTTGTCCTTACCGATTGTTGTGTAAACTTCAATGGTGAAAACAAGAAGAAGGTGTCCACTTGGCCAGACTATCTCGAATTCGGTCAAGGATTGGAAGTTTAAATATGAAATTTGAGATTGTTGTTGATGACAGGGCATATTTCCATTCATGCTAACTTGCCAATCCATCCACCAAGCTTCCAGCTATACCCATGAAGAAATAGTTAGCATATAAGGATATGACTCAAGAATTCACTTAAATTCAATCACAAATGGAAAAACGATGTTAGTTAAGTGCATTTACCTCTTAGTCATGTACTAGTAGGGTTTAGGGAGTGATATAGGTGATAGGGTAGGTAGTAGGATTACTTTCATAGGCAAAAGATGGTGAAAATAGGGATGAGTGGCAGAAAATTGGCAATGAAAATGGGCACCGAAAATTACTCAAGGGAAGAGCACCAAAATCCAAATATTTATTTCTAGTTGTAAACGACTTTGGATGGATAAATTCAAGTTCTTCCTTGCCTAAAAATACCCTACAATTCACATGAGAAATAATTGGAAAATAATAGATCTATTATGGTGGGAGAGAAATATCATAATAAGCTACTTAGTGGAGAAATATAATAAGTTGGAGGTGAAATAAAGTGCCATGGGGGGTAATGGAAGGCTTTAAAGAAAAAGGAAAGTGCCTTTTCTGAAAAAGAAAAAAAAACACAAAGGTCTATTCAGTTGGGTTAACAAAACTAGTAAGGCAAGATGCTGCCAAAAATATGTTGGGAAGGAAACTTATATAATATACTATTGAGGAATGATGGGGTTGTTGATTTTGGGGTCAAGTATATATATCTTAGGGGAGAACTAAGGGAATCAAATCATGGTTGGGATGAACGTGCTCAGTTCCAAAGTAATTTTCATAAAAAACACTTGTGGTGAGAACTTTGGAATTTTATATTTTGTGTTACATGAAATTTTAAATATCTGATGCTTACATTGGATTATGATTGATAGAGGAAGGTTGTGTTAAATTATGCATTCTTCTTTTGGTGATAAACTAGTTGAATGGTTTCTTGTAGGAAACTGAATTCCTCCTACATGAGCTTTGTATTTATCTTTAAGAATGATGTTTTTATTGTATAAAAATGCACAGGAAATCTAAAAGTATGAGAATTTGTGAGAGTACTTGATGAACAATAGGCCCGATTTAAGGGTGTAATATATATATTCTTTAGGTCAGTATAAATGTTAATGCAGAATATTTTAGCTATTTCGCTTCATTTAAAGTGAATTACCGATGTGAATATTGAATCTCATCTACGCGTTCATGTTGTTTCATTTCTGCTTAAAGTGAGGGAACTTTTATATTTGATCGGAGGGGAAGGGTTAGTATAAATACCAGAAGATTGGTAGAGTGGAAAAGTACTGATAACGATATGTATCTATGAGGATAACTTCTACAAGAAAGGATTAGGGATTTCAAGTCTGATAATCGATCATACTATGATTGATGTTATAAGGCCTAAGATTGAAACAAAAATAAAATTTAAACCCATAATGGAAAACATGTAATTTGAAAAAAGATATATTGAGTTGAACTATTGGAAGTCAAACTAATAAAAAGAAATTTCTATCAAATTATAAATCATGTAATTTCATGTTTGTATGCTCAACACTATAACTTAGTGGAAAACAAATAGTGTTGGAAACGAGTGATATCCCTCATTGTGATATATGTAAAATTAAAACATTAACCTGAAGTAAAATCGAAGCAAAAAAAAAATGTGCACAATAACTAACACCAAATCTTAATAACTTTAAGGAAACCAATAGGTCATACGCATACCATTCCCATCTAGAACACTTGAAAGCAATTTTATGAACTGAAGATCAACAGTTATGTCTAGAGTAATTTTATTGAGCTATCGGATCATTACTAGACTTAGGTATCTAAAATTGCGGTTAGAAGAGAATGTAGTAGTAGTGTAATACACGAGCATAGTTAGAAATTAACAAATGGAGTATGGAACCTTTTCCATAGTAAATGTTGATCTAAACAATACAAATTAACTTTGGAGCAAGACATATGGTGTGGAATATTATACACCATATTAGGCCAAAATACCATTCAAAAACGATAGTATCACATGGGGATGTAAACCAAAAGCATGAAAGAAAAAAAGTTGAGACCACGTTTTAACCAGATCAGTGAGGAAAGTATTTTCCAATTGCAGGTTGAAAAGAAGACGAATTTGGGTTAATCCCTTTTTCTACAACATTGAATATGCATAGAGATCAATGCCCAAAATAGACACACAAGGCATGCAGTAGGGAAGAAACCCTCAACATTAACTACACAACGACACAAGAAATTGAAAATATAACTATTCTAATAACATAAACCATTTATGGAAAAAAAATATATACAACCTTTGAAGGTTCCAATTATGTTTTAATGACAATGTATTGATTTCTAGTGTCAAACGATAGAACAGTTTCATATTATAAATATATATTAGACCTGACCTAGATAGAGTACACACCAATAAGGCGTTTCTTTCCATTAATCTCTTTTTTCTCCCTAGAAAAACTACTGAAGTAACTTTTCTACACTAAACAACTAATAACATAAATTGGAGACCAATCTACCCCTGTGCCAGAACTAGACAGTAAATAATCCATGTGAAATATGTTGAAAACCAACCTAGAGGCATAGGGGAAAGAAGTTACAAGTGGAATCCTAGCATGACTTTATGAAGCTAGTTGGTCATCACATAGGTAAACTGTTATGAAACCAGCTCACAAAAATATAGAAAAGATAGATAAACACCTTCAAAATAAGCCTCTTCAAGGGGGAAACCTCCTTTACATTACACAAATGAAAAATTCTTGGATGATACAAATGACAAGACCCTTTTTATTATATAGGGTCTAAGGGGTCATAATATAATTAGAGTTGACATAACAATAATAATGTAAGGGCACAATAATAACAATAGTGGGCTTCTATGCGGCACAATAATAACAATATGGGGACTACATCAGCACAATGATATAATAAGGGGGTTGTAATAATAACAATAAAGGGTTACACTAGTAGTATAGGGACCTAACATAAACTATATGGGTCTTATTGCCACTCTCCAGCTTATTAAAATCAACATTTCTCACATTTACTTACATATTTTATTATATTTTCCTTAGTGAGAGGGGTAAAAGTGAGATGTTATGTCATGTGACCTAATATGCATTAACTATAGGACTTGGAGTAGTTTTAGGGATAATTTAAGTGCAGGAAGTTAAAGTGCACAAGAAAAAGGGATTTTAGGAGATTTGGTCTCCCTCCTTAACTCCTCAATCATTTGAAGATTCCCCAACCATATCTCATTAACTCATAGTTACAAGCAACTAAGCCAATCGGATTCATTGGTATCCAAGCTGCTGACAATTGAAGACAAGTCAATCTTGAGTTTGCGAGCCAAGCCTCCCTATTTTTTACGAATTTGTTAGTAGCTTCAATTTTTCTAAATAAGAAAGTCAAGGGCCTCATTATGATTCAATTTTTTCTATAGCCAAGAGACAATCCAAAGATGAAACATTCTGACTATTATTCTTATGTTGTATTCGATATTTTGATGAAAATGAGAAGGTTTACTTTGATACAGAACTGAATTGACTCAGAGGGCTAAAGCTCTTGGGTTAGGGTCCGACCTTCGAAGCAAGGGTTCCTCTTTTTGTACATGTATTATTAGGTTAAAATCATATTTAGATGCTCAAGTTATTTATTCTTTGTTTAATTTACAAGTAGTTGGATGATTGTCTAATCTTTCTTTCATTAGTTGAAGAAGTAGATTAGTAGTACATTAGTGAAAGAGAATACTTCAGAAAATCTTGTGACAGTGGCCTCTTCCTCATCTCCCTCATGGGATCATGGTTTGGGGGGCCCAATCTCACATCCCCAAAAACCAATTTACATTTGATCATTGAATAGATTACGGTTCCTTTATGAAAATATGACTATTTATAATTTCTTGGAAGCACCTGGAGTTGTAATTTTGTTTCTTGAGTTTGCTATAGTTTAAGAAGGAATTTCATTTCATAGATATAGTCATTAGCCATCAGTAAATCAGTTTTCTCAAATTTAACTCATATTTTCCATATTTATATGAAGTTATGCATAAATAAAGAAAAAGATGTGTTGTTGCAGAATTTGTTGATCTGCAAGGAGGAACTCATTCCACCAGCCTCATCTAAGCCTTCTCCACCTACTTCCAAAGCCTACCAACTCCTAATCCAAATTTCTATTTTATAGCCAACGTGGATAGCCACCTTGAGCAAATCCAACCATCCTGAAGTGTTGGATTGAGCCTTTGTCACTATGCACCTTCCCTGTACCTTATTCCACCATCAAACATCTTCCCAACACTTCAGTTTACCTTCCCTACCTTCCTATAGCCTTCAGGTAGGTTACTATAGAAAACCAGGACATCCTATAGTAAACTAGGACACCTAGTTGTAACTACAAGAAACCCTCTAGGAGGTTGTTTCAGCCTATTTTGAGAAGAAATGATGATCGGAGCATAGGGTAGGCCTTCCATGTGACATCCATGACTCTCATTTCCATTTTGGACCCGATTTTACGTGCCTTTCTCCCCTGCAAAGATTAGATTGTTTAACTTAGCATTTACATTTCTAAATCGAAAATCAAAAAACTCTTTTTTTGCAATTTTAGCATGAGATAGTTATTGCATGCATATATGAATCATAGAGTGATAGAATAACTTTCCATGTCCAGTTAGTCCAAATAACTAGATGATAAGATGAACGGTTAGATTAGTTCTCTTTTCCAAGTACTTTATGTCATTTCTTAGCTAGATGATTTCATAGCGTTTCTAGGCATTTTCCCTTCATTAACTTTCATCTCTTTAGTAGATACCTTTACATTCACTGCCAGTAGTCACCCTCCTTCTAGTCAATATAATACATGTTTCAAAACCCTAGTGGTCTATCTCTCCAGTTGAAAATTTACAAGAGTAGACGATTGCATCTACTATGCATACATCAATGTCACCTCCAAGTTTGTATGAACCCCGGGTTGATATAGTAAAGCTGGTAGCTCGAGGAGTTGTAGCATGCTTGTTGCAATACTGAGGCTCATCACTTTTTGGCACCGTTTCTAGAGAGGTGTCTAGGTAGATGCAATTTATTCTTTCCTTTCTATTTGATATTGAGGAAATACTTGCAATTGCTACTTTATTTCTTTTTTTCCTTCAATAGATAGTTGCAATTTCCTCTTTCTTTTTATTTTGCAAGTAATTCTGGGAAAAACATAAAAAAAAAAAACAATTTCTATCCTTCCTCGTAGGAGTAGATAAAATTTAGGAAACTTTTTCCAAATACGCCCACACATCATATAAACAACCTTCCCTCTTCTTCGGTGGTTGTGAACTTCCCTCTCTAACCACAGGGTAGCTAAAGGACCCATTAGGTGAACAACCAAGGATCTTTGAAGATCCTAATGGGGAAGAAGAAGAAGAATTCCTTCCACACAATTACAATATAGCTGAAAACATAAATGAAGGTGCTTTTCCCATTAGAGATACTAATGGAGATGCTAGGGTGAAAAACATAAGCCCCTCTTCCCTTCTTCACTTCCATTGTTTAACCTAAGAAGACCCTGATACATTGTTGTTTGAGTTTGTTGTCATCTACTGAACTTATGATTATACCTATGATGACCAAAAGTTGAAATTGTTCCCATCCACCCTTAAGGATGCATCCTTGTGCTAATTCATGGGTTTTCCTGGGGACAACATCAATACTTGGGCTCGAATTCAACAATACTTCAATGGCAGGTATAGGGACTACTCTAGGTCCAAGGATACCAAAGAATAAATCTTTAGAATGACCTTGGGACATGATGAATCCTTGGACCCTTATGAGGAAAGGTTCCCACACAGATACAAAGGACCAGATGCACCCTCGATCCAGAATCACTCAATTTAGTCCTTCTTAGAGGGATTAGGGGAGATAACCTAGAAACCCTAAACATGTTGTCTATAGGGGCATCTACTAGTTAGCTTATGATGATATCAAGAGAGTTTTCAAAAATCATTATAGGGAAGCCAGAAGGAAGGGCAGCGCTAGTCAAGCTTTGGCTAACTCATCCTCCTCCAACAAATCCATGAAAAATGAAATTAGAAATATGTTGGAGGACTTTAAGAGTGAAATGTTCCATACCCTTTCTCTACAAATGGACACCATGCATATCAAGAGGAAGCAGGAGGAAGAAAAAATATCCTTGGCTACCTTTTTCCGTAGATGTACCAGGAGGCACCCTAGAAATTAATTTCCATTGAAAATTATATAGCTCTACTCGGTCTGTGAGGAAAACCATGCCACAGACAAGTGCCCTTCTCTGCCTGGATTAAAAGTTGTGTATCAAGGAACTAAAGTTGTAACTGGAAAAATCTTCTATATCAACCAAAGGAGGCCTCAAGTACCTCAACATGCTAGTAGGGAATGCAAGGGGAATTTTGGGAACGGGTCCCCTATGGTCATTTTTGGGTTTAAAAGCCCAAGTTTTGGGGCTAAAGGCCCAAGTTTTGTATAAAGAAGGTAAAGCCTCCACATTTTGTGGTCACGGAGCGTGAAGATGTAAATAGTCAAAAAGGGTTTCTGCCCTTAGGTTATATAGCTTTTGTCGGCTTGATGAGATTCACCCTTGGTCCGCGGACCATGGGAATGTATAAAAAGGAGTCGTAGAAGAGTTTAAGGGAGTTCAGTCCTTAGGAAGTTTTAGGGAAATTAGTGGATGTAATGGGTATGTAAGAGGTAAGAGTGAAGAGTCTTAGTGTAGGAAGGAGGCTCTGTAGCTGAGTCTAAAGAGGCCTAGGGTAGAAGTCCATAGCTGAGTGCACAGACCCATATAGCTGCATGCGCAAGGAAGTTAGAGTCTATACTGAAGATCTGAACCACCAATAAAGAGAATTGTTTGGGAAATATTTGTTAATGAGCTATTTTACTTCTATTATGAATGTATGTGATAATGTTATGATGAATACTGAGTTTATGATTTAAGTCTGTATTGATGCACAAATATATGTGTTTTATTTTGTGATATGAACGCAATAAATAATATATGTTTACAAGAAGATTATCATAATGTATGTTGAAGTTAACCACTACTTAAGCTAATCTGGGTTGACACAGAAGTAAGAATAACTACAGATGTGCGTAAGCACCTAAATTGTGTATTTAGGGTCCGCGAATGATGATTGAAGACCTTCGTGAAGGTTTTGAGGCTGAATAAGGGAAGTGCATTTATAATCCCTAAAAGGTTTATCAGTTTGCGCGAAGGAAGGGTTAGGGTAAAAAATTACTTCACAACTATCTCACGGCCTAGAAACTTGGTTCGTGCATCCCCCCATACTGCTTCAAGTGAGACTTCAGTCCACACTTTGTGGATTGATGTCGAAAGGGCCATTAGTGTAGGGATTCACATGGCTAATTAACATTGAACCTAGGTCAGGGCCCAGCAAGCCAACAAATGGTTCTATTTTCGGGACCAGGATTTGCATAACGAGATGTGTGATGTACCATCACTCGAATCTAACTAAGAAGGAGATTGAAGGCTTATTGGATAGAAATATCCATGAATTCATGGTGCAAGAGAACTAGAATCTGCAATTGATGAAAGAATAGTGGTTGGACAGATACCTGGACACAAAAATACATGAGATCTTCTTCTCTTCCTTCCTGGTTGAGTTGTATGAGTGGATCGTGAAGTTGGTAGATGGCCAAGGAAGGTGGAGGCTTGAAGGTCCAATAGTATGGACCCTAGAGTTAGTGTAGAGATTAGAAGCCTCTGAAGACAAGATCGCGCGTGTTGTCGATCATTGGCTCAATCATATCATAGGAGGGTTCGTGATAGATTTCGCGGTTGATACCTCGGTTAGTTACAACAAAGCAGAGCACCACTTCTTCAAAGGGTCGCGAGCTAAGTATTTAAAATCATTGAATACCTGGATTAAGATTCTCTTTTGTGAAAAGTATGTTATGCAGATACCATGATGTTTGGGACTATGCGAAGTGGACAAACATTTAGAAACAAGGGGAAAACAAGCCCTGAATATAGCATGCTAATTAAACCTCCTCAGTGTGATGACGAGGAAGTAGCATAGGCATCTCTGCACAATGTTGTTCAGTTGATAAAGCAAGGGTTCCCATGAATACCCCATCCACCCACACCACCTCCATCTTCACCTCCACCGCATACACCTTTGCTTACACCAGCTCCACCTCTTCCACCATTCAATATGGAAAACTCAATAAAGCTACTTGTGTTCAAGGGTGTGGGAAATGAATATTTGGACCAGCTGTGGTTGGTCACGAAGGTTGTATGGGAAGCTCATGGTATCACAGATGATCAAATGAAGAAAGGAACATTGGTTAGTGCTTTACAGGATCGTGTGCTAACATGGTACATTAAGTACTGCACTGATAACCTGATGTCCACGTTGGCAAATATCCAGAATACACTGAATAAGGAATTCAATAGACCTAATTCTGAAGTGCAACCAATTGTGGGATTCAAAGAGATCATCATGAAGCTTGGCGACACACCCTGGGATCTAGATCATAGATTGAAGTGTACAATCGGGAGGCTAACACGAATTTGACTAATGGGTAGCACCGCGAATGATTTGTGGCTTTGCTCTTGCCTCATCTAAGGGTTATGCTATCACAACAGAAGTTTGGGACCCAGGTGGAAGCCCTAGAAATTGCGATGAGACATCATGAGATGCTTATGCAAGATTCTAATCTGGGGGTTCAGCTAATTCATGCATAGTTGAAGAACCTTGGCCTGGAAATTCAGAGTTTGAAGAAAGATAGAATGGCTAGGAATGAGGTCTAAGAAGAAGTTTTGTGCTTGCAGTGCAAAAGCCATGGGCATGACAAAGATCATTGTCAGGTTTTCGCAAATTATGTTGCAGCAGGGGGACCAATGCCTCTGAGGGTGGAAGCTCCAAAAACACCACTTACAGGACCTACCCTATGGTGAGCTATTTGTTAGGTAGATAGAAAACATGTGACAGACAATTGCCACTTGCTGTAGAAATTCATACAGACCTCGCAACAACTCTTCTATAACTTTTGTCAATCGGTGTGGCATGATGAGCACAATTGCCATAGTTACGAACTAATGTTGGATAGGACACCTCCATATTGGGTGCAAGAAGGAACATGGCCTCCAGAAAAAGGCGCTGAGGGAGCGTGAGGTGAGTATTTGGGGCGCAGATGAGGCCGAGGTGGAGCAGGACTTTGTAGATGTCAAGGACAGGTCATTTGTTACAATTGTGGGGGACTGGGACACTATGCACGAGACTGTACGAATCTGACTCATCTGTCATGCCGCTATTGTACTCAGTTTGACCATGCGATGGAGGAATACTCTATATTGTTAGCTAAGATACGCGAAAAGGGAGTGAAGCCTCAACAGCTGACTCAGAACCTGTAGATGATGAGGGTTGAGCCTCGCAGGAAGTTCCTAAGGTAAATATTGTGCTGCGACGACTGGTGATGATAAGGGGAAGCAACTTGAAGAAGGTGATTGGGTCCACAAAGTGCCAAAAAAAGAGACTAGGTTTGATCAAGAATGCATAAGAGAAACGTTTATGGAAGCAAAGAAAAGCTTCGCTGAGGCCTCTACCTCAGGAAGTCAGGAGAAGCCAACTGAAGAAATGGACCTGTCCATGATTACTACTTTCTTAGAAACCTTTATGAAGCTGTTACGAGATAGCAAGGCTGTGAAGGGACTGCAAGAGCTAGTCAATAGGTGCATTGGGAAGGAAAACGCTACTGACGGACCGCGTGTAGTTAGGATGATTGGCAGGCATAAGGTGAGAATGGGGTGTGAGATGAGGCTCAATGTGTAGATAACATAATATGAAATTGATCAAGTTATTATAGATCCAAGGTCAGATGCGAATGTTTTGCCTAAACAAACATGGGAAAGGATGGGGAGACCTACACTATAGCGGTCTTTGATTTAGTTAAGGATGGCGAATCAACAGAAAATAATCCCCATGGGAATATTGTAGGGAGTAAAGATTGATATTGAGGGTGTGAGCGCATTAGTTGATTTTGAAGTAATAGTGATTTTGGATGACAGCAATCCCTACGCCATGTTTCTTGGAATCGATCGGGCTACTGAAATGAATGGGGTAATCAATTTTTAGAAGCGGAGGATGATATTTGAGAATAAATTGCTCTGTGTAGTGGTGCCCCTAGACCGTGTAGAAGGACCACGCTATACTGAACCGATCCGCGATTATGAAAGTGAAAACGATTTGGACCAAATTTACAAGATAATGACACGAGATCATGATTGGGTGAATCCGACAACATATGGGCATATTGTATGGGACCGCCAATGTTCGTGCATGTCAGATTTAGACAAAGAACTAGAGCATTAGCAGAATTTACTGCATGAAGTATCTACCCTACATTGTAATATGATGACTAATTCATTGTGCTATGTATCATCAGAGGTAAGAAATCTGCCTTACTATGATGGTTTAATTGATGTTGATAACTTTTTGGATGTATTCGAGAGGGAAGTGTCAGAGAAGCATTGCTTCCAGGCCTTGGACTAGGTGTTGCGTGTTATGCCTGCGAGATGGTGGGGAACACATAAGGATAGTTTTGATGATTGGTGCGTGTATAGAAAAATGATGAGAGTGCAGTTTGGTCACCCACATGTGCAGCTAACAGAAAAATATGATGGGAGGAATGACCCCCGCGACCACTTGGCCAACAGGACTGAAGTGTATAGAACAGAGCCTTAGCTAGAGTGGGTACATTTGTTTTGTCATACCTTGGGTGTTATACTAATGAATTGGTACTTGGAGACTAACCTTTGCCATGGCATCGAACAATGGGATGTTTTGTGCCAAGGATTTTTTATGACATTCAAATTTGAGGATGGGTTTAAATGTATTGATGAAGTGTTGTAGGAGGTCAAGCCAATGATCTATAGGATACTACAAGATCCTGTAGATTTGATTCAACCTGATTGCACTACCCAGCTGAGCCACGTGTTGTAGTGCTACAATGTAACAGCAGAAGAAGAAGATGAAGACCCAAGGAAGATTAATATTCCATGCTCTGAAGGTCACTGTGAAGTTGAAGGACTGCAACAAGAGAATACATAAATCACCAAGCCACTCAAAACTAGACAGGTGAACATTAACACGGAGGCAGAATCGATAACGTCGTTGAATTGCTCTATGAATGTACAGATTTTTTCCCTACGAAGTTTTACAAATATGAAAGCGATAATAGGGGACTTGGGTTTCATGAATATCACCCTAAAACCATACGTGAAGCCAGTTAAGGAAAGAACTTACTGCCTCAATCTGAAGTATAAATAAAGGGTCTACTTGGAATTGGACAAAATCCTTGCAGCATGCATCATTGTGTTAGAAAATTATATATTACAGAGAAATGGAACACATAAAATATATTGCAGAAATGGAACATATAAAACAAGAGAGACACAGATATACGTGGGTCACCCAATTTGGGCTACATCCATGGGAAACAGCCAGTCCTTCCTTTTATGTTATCTAGGAAACTGAAGAGATACAACCAACAACAGATCCACTATAATTCCCTCATCGCTCTCCCACAATCTCCTCTCTCTTTCTCACTCGGAATACAGATCTACATAGATGCAATAAAATTCCCTCATATACAGTGAGGGGTTGCCTTCCCAAGAAAAAAACCTAAATTAAACATAACTTCTACCGTCAGATATCTATCGTCCCCCTCGACCCCGCTTGGAGCGCAAATATTACGAGCGGCATTGCTGCCACATTTCAAACTAGGGTCCAATGCGATGATACTTGAATAAAGAATATAATCAGGCTCCACACCCAACACATTGAACCAGTAGAAGAGTCTGATTGGGTAAGCCCCATTGTAGTTCAGGACAAGAAATATAAGGATGAGATACAGATATGTGTAGATCTCAGGAAGTTGAAAGATGCATGTGTGCATGATCTTTTCCCAACTCCATTCACTAATGAGGTGTTGGATAATGTTGGTGGCCAAGAGGCATATTCATTCACTGATGAGTTCTTAGGGTCCCATCAGATCAAGATTGTTGGAGGATAGAAGTAGGATGACCTTCCCGACTGAATGGGGATGCTTTTAGTATATTGTGATGCCTTTTGGGCTCAAAAACACGCCGATGATATTCTCGCATGTAGTCATCGCATCATTCAAATATTTCATCCAGAAATTTTTGGAGGTATACTTTGAAGATTGGTCAATGTTTGGACTGGTAAAGTGCCATGTAGAAAGTCTACACTTGATGCTAGATACATGCTGGAGGTACTAGATCACACTCAATCTAAACAAATGTTTGTTCTGTGTCCCTTTTGGGATCTTTCTGGGTCACATGGTATGCAGACAAAGGTTGATGGTAGACCCTACGAAGGTCATGATTATAATCAATTTGGAGGCACCAAGATGTGTGAAACAGTTGCATACAACATTGCGGCATACAGGGTACTATAGAAAGTTCATCAAAATTTATGCCCAAATCACCGCATTGATGGAGAAACTATTAATGATGAATGCTACATTTTGCTGGAATGAGGAATGTCAGAAGAGCTTGGATGTGCTCAAAGAGAAAATTCTCAACACGCTAGGAGCAATACTGACATAGGCCGGTGAGGGAGAATTTGTTCATCCCATATCGTTTGTAAGTAGGAATCTATCTAAAGTTGAGAAGAATTATTCAATGACAGAGCACGAAGGTCTGGCTATGGTACATGTGCTCCAGATGTTTAGGCACTACTTGCTAGGTGGACAATCTAAGATGTATACAAACCAATCTGCATTTAAGTACTTGGTGAACAAGCCTATTTTGGGGGGGGGGGGGGGGGGAATATGTAGATGGTTGTTGTTGTTTCAAGAATATGATTTTGACGTTATTTTGAAACCACGACGATTGACTACTGGACTAGATCATCTATCGCACATTGAAACAGGAGAGGAGCCTACAAATTTGGAGGAAGGACTACCTGACGCGCAACTCTTTGCGGTGCACATCACGAACAATCAGTTTGAAGATATTATACACTTCCTGATGATAGAAACAGCTCCAAAAGGATATAATAGCCAAAAAAAGAAGTAATTGGTGGTGCATGCGAAAATTTTTTCTCTTATTGTAGGGAACTTGTATAAAATGGGATCAGATGAAATATTGCAATGTTATGTGCTAGAATTTGAATGAAACAACATCCTCACTGAGGCTCATGGAAGATCCGCAGGAGGACATTATGCGGGCAAAGAAACAATGTAGAAGATTCTACGTGTTGGGTTGTGGTGGCTAACACTACATAAGGATTCAAAAGTGTATTGTAGGAATGCAATGCATGGCACAAGATTGACAGACCATCACGAAGGGATGAGCTACAATTGAATCCATAGGTATCATTATAGCCATTCGAGAAGTGGGCAATTGACCTTGTAGGACCAATTCAACCACTCGGAAAAAAGATGGGTGTACGGTACATCATCACCATGACTGAGTATTTAACTTGATGGGCGGAGGCACATCCTGTGAAGGATAGTGCAAATGTAAAAACAACTAAATTCATCTTTGAGTATGTGCTGATGAGGTTTGTTTGTACGAAAATTTTAATGAGCGATCGCGATACGCCTTTTCTTAATGAAACGATCAACGCTTTGACGGAGGAATTTCAAGTTTACCATCAGAAACATACGCCATATCACCCGCAGCCTAATCTAACAATAGAAGCATTTAATAAGATAATGGAGAGCACGCTGACAAAGGTTTGAAATGTACAAAGAAATGATTGGGATGTGCACGTACCCGAGTGCTATGGGCTTACAAAACAACTTGTAAGAAGATGACTGGACAAACACCTTTCAAGCTAGCTTATGGCATTGAATCTGTGAGGCCAATGGAATACATTGTACCTAGCCTATTCATAGCGGCATTCATAAGAATGGCGAATCACAGAGCCATGGAAGAAAGGCTCATGTAGGTGGCAGAATAGGAAGAAGATAGGTTTTTGGCTGGATCCATCAGCAAGTTCAAAAGGAGCGTGAAAAGGCATGGCATGGTTGGCACATCAAACTTCACACCTTCAAGGTTAATGATTTAGAGTTATTATATGACATCAATTTTGATAAATTTCCAGGAAAATTTTGGATGCATTAGCTGGGGCCCTATGTCATCAAGGCGATTACCGATGGTGGCGCAGTTCAGTTGGTGAAGTTGAATGGAGAGTCATTCCCAGGGAAGGTGAATGGTAGCAGATTGAAGCCATACACCAAGGATTCGACCAGATGGCTATATGGAGGAAGTAGAGTATTAGTGCTCGAGGTAACTAAAAGGAGGCACAGGACTATAAACTGCATTGCCCGGGTTGTAGAGTTGCGCGATTGGGGTACTGTACAGAATGGGGGATTGTCACAGTATCAGCAGAAGCATGAGGGGAGTTGTGCTATTGAAGGAGAGGCCATGCAGGGTAGCTGGAAAGTGACCATTATGGTCACTATTCATTACTTAATAGTGGGAAAACAACTAAATGGAGTGGTGGGGCGACAATTAGGTCAGAATTTAAGAGCAAGATCTTTCAAAATCTTCCACCACTCTAGCATTTATGAATAGATTTTGGGAGGAATGGTTGGATTCAAATTTGAAATTGCCTATAAATTAAAGATGGCTAACCAATGTAAAACACTTTACATTTTGAGAATTGAGGTGTTGAGCTATTAGGCGCGCATGAACCTTGACTATTTCAAGGCTTTGGTAGTGAGTTCAGTGTTTGAGAAATTGCCAAAGGAAACGCAGGAGGTTTTATCTGGAATTATGTCGGCACCCGTGGAGATTGCAAGTGTTGGAGAAGCAATGGTAGTTGAGGGATCTTCCCCATACGTAGCGAGTGTAGAGGTATCTACAGAAGTATCCAAATATCCGAGGTTGCCTAGGCCAAGCCCTACGCCACACAAAGAGGGTCCCAAGATGAAGAGGGATAAGCAGAAAGCAACACAGTCGGTGTGTGAGTCACCAAGAAAACACAACAAGAAAGAAAAGCCTACTACACAGGAGAAGGGCAAGGTAGTAGACCTAGAACCTGATGAGGAAATAGAAGATGTCAATGTGAGCGTGGAATACCTTGACATGGGAGCAGAAGACATTGACATTGTGGGGGAACCCCATCTCCAAGTTTCCACCATATGTCCCTCCACGTCAAGGCAAGGCAAAGGTACCAAATGACATCAACGAGAACAAAATCACACTTTTCACCCTGTTTTGCCAGACAAAATCACATTCGAAGGACTGTGCATCGTGCGCGTTGCCCTTTTGAAGCTGGAGGATTAGGATTTGGTGGATACATAGTGCTTTCCCCACTTTGCGACTGATACATTCATGCACCATGTCTTCTATAAAGACTCTAGTGTGATCGCACTAGAGCCAAGATAGTGGATAAAAGGGGTGGATAAGGCAGGACTATTGAACCTACTATGGGTGTTGCATTACAACCGCACGCCCATAACTATGATAGTGATCAAGCAGCTACTATGCTTGGTGCATGATGGGTGCCTATGGTTAGGAGATCTTATACTAATCACTAACATGCCGATTCACAAGATCACTTGGCTCTCACATTCAGGCTTTAATCCAGCCATGGAATTTGGCGAAAAGACGAGTGTGCGTGACCTTGCCAAACGAATGAAGAACAAGTTCAATATTTCCATGGAGCCGTGTGGCTACTCCATCTCCATCATAAATGACCCTGTGGTTAAAGTAGCCACCTAGATCTTAGTGGGGAAAATCATGAGGAAGTGTCGTGCAGATGAAGTGATGGCACTAGTGGTATATTTAGCGGCCCAATGTGTGGAGGGTGTACAATTTAATTAGATGCACTACCTTTGTAATGAGTTCCTTGTGAACTACAAAGAAGTGCAATGCCAAAGCAAGACCTTCCACTATGCATGCTTGTTGTTGTCAATTGTATTGGCCGGGTGGGACTTACAAGAGGATAGTCAGTTTCCTCTAATTGCACTGGAGCTGCCAGAAGCAGTGAAGTTCACTTTACTCAGGGTAGCGTAGGACCCCCAAAGGGTCAAGCACAACAAGATATTCTATATTCTCATGAAATTAATAATCCATTCTGCAATCAACCACAATTTGTGGCTCTCATCGATTGTCTTTGAGTAGCTACTTGAATATGTGGAGTTCAATGCGAACTTCTAGTGCGTTTCCATCAGAGTGTGGAAGGACCTCACACAAAAATGGTATGATCTTCCATGCCTGGCGGCGGATGATGCAATCACTGTGGTTCTAGAGAGTTGGTCGGCAGAGCGGCAGATGGCCTTAGACTTATCAGCTAGGTCTAGTAAGTCTGCCGCAAAGCAAAAGATGGATCAATTGGCCAAATGACGAAGGAGGGAAACTGAGGACAAAGCCCAAGCATAACGTGCGGCTAAAAAGTAGGTAGAAGGGGAGGAGAAAGAGGAAAACCATGATAGATGGACCTGGAGACTACTCCTTTCCATAGACAGACGAGGAGGAGAAGCGCTTAGATAAGGGAGGAGCAGACCTAAAGACTACTCCTTTCTGGGTTAAACGCACAAGGGAGCAGGAGAAAGTAGGGTCGCTGATGAAGTTCAAGGCCAGCAAATCGTCCCTTGACCCAATCACCTTGACAGAGGGTGATTTGAATGATATCAATGATACAGTGAGAGACGCGACTACAGAACTACTGCAGCAGTTCAAGTAGCAGTAGAAACAGGCCTTGGTCGCCATTCAAATGGGTCAGCATGAGCTACAGTTTTAGGCTAGTCAAGTGAAGACCACTATAGGGTGGGGCAGCGCGGCGTCGAGCAGTTTGGAACCGGGAACCTCAGATGCAAAAAATATGGTCCATTCAATGGATCCCTGGGATGTCACGTTGCAAGATGGTGCATTGACCACATAAACAGAGGCTGACAGGGCTACTGTCAGCGCCATCAAGAAAGTCGGGTTAAACTTGGTTGTGCTTCCAAGTGAAGCTCTTGAAACACTACTAGATGGTGTGATCGTAGAAATACAGGCTCAGGAAAAATGCACCTTGAACATTATTAGTGAGCAAAAAGTGAACAATGCATACATGTTCGTTGGAAAATCATCTGCGATTAATCTTCTTAAGAAGATCATAGAACAGAATGAGCACACAATAGTCATGGTGGCTGAGGCATGCTGGACTATTCCAGAGCTCAACATCCTAGAAGATGTGCCAGTCAACGCAAGAATTCAAAAGCTCGTTGTAGGTGTGTGTGAGGCACGAACAAAGATGGCTAAGGCTCTATTTGAACTAAATCTTAAGATCACTGAACTTGAGTTGAGGGCCCAATCTTTGACCCCACCAGAAGTCAGAGAGTAGCACGAGATCGTTGCCAAAGATGTTGTTATAGCTATTGATACTGCAGTGAAGGATTGGACTACACTCTTCGAGCAGGTGCTTGAAGTAGTTACCAATCAGCAAGAAGATCCCAACCTACAAATTCTAGAAACTAAGGCATAGGTGCTGCAACAGATGTATGACAAGGTCAAAGCAACGACACGCATTGTCGCCATCATGTGGACAAAGGTGCTAAAGGAATATATGGACACAACTCAGCGCAAGGAGGATGTACTAAATTCTATATTAGGGCCTTAGCTAGAGGAAGCCTATGTACTTACTACCTCCATTGAATGAAAATTGGCCAATCTATAGGCGACATAGCAGAAAATATAGGCAAATAGTGCAGGATCAATGACAGAGAAGCTGGTCGAGTAGGCTAAGAAGGTGGCGACATAGTGACCATTGACATTGCAGTCGTACAGGTGGAGCTGGGATGTCTTCATGACAAGATCTTTGCATCGGCCGAGTGACCTGGGGCGAGTCACCATATTTGTTTTGGGGGCCTATTGGGAACAGGTCTCCTAGGGTCAATTTTTTGGGTTAAAGGCCCAAGTTTTGGGGCTAAAGGCCCAAGTTTTGTATAAAGAAGCTAAAGTATCTGCATTTTGTGGTCATGGAGCACAAATATGTCAATAGTCAAAAAGGTCTTCCACACTTAGTTTAGATAGCCTATGTTAGCAAGGTATCTTTGAAGAGTCTAAGGCAGTTCAGTCCTTAGGAAGTTTTTGGGAAATTATTTGATGTAATGGGTCTGTAAGAGCTAAGAGAAAAGAGTATTAGCATAGGAAGGAGGCTCTGCAGCTAAGTGCATAGAGGCCTAGGGTTGAAGTCCACCACTGAGTGCGTGGACCCCTGTAGTTGTGTTCGCAGGGAAGTTAATGTTTATATTGGAGATTTAAACCAGCAATAAAGATAATTGTTCGAGAAATATCTGTGTATGAGCTATTTTACTTTTGTTATGAATGTATGTGATTATGTTGCGTTGAACACTGAGTTTATGATTTAAGGTTGTATTGACGCGTGAATCTATGTTTTTTTACTTTGTCATATGAACGCAAGCAATAATATATGTTTACACGAAGATAATCATAATGTATGTTGAAGTTAACCACTACTTAATATAATATGGATTGACACAGAAGTAAGAGTAATTATAGAGGTGCATAAGCATCTAAATTTCCTATTTAGGGTCTGCGAAGGATGATCGTAGACCTTCGTGAAGGTTTCTAGGCTGAATAAGAGAAGTGCATTGATAAGCCCTAAAAGGTTTATCGGTATGCATGAAGGAAGGGTTTGGGTACAAAATTACATCACAACTATCTCAGGTTGTGGAAAATTGGTTCCTTCATCCCCCCATACTACTTCGGGTGAGACTTCAGTCCACGCTCTGCGGATTGATGCCTAAAGTGCCAGTAATGTAGGGATTTTCTTAGCTAATTAACGTTGAACCTTGGTCAGGGCACATCAGGCCAACATGGAATCTTATTCATATTACAACCCCAATCATAATACATACATTCCCCCTTGGTGTCCTCCTGCTCATCCTCCATGGTTCACACCTTCTCCGTGGTCTTATGCACCTGAATATCATTCCAAACCTGTCAATTAATCATTTCAACCATATGCTCCCCCATAACCTCAGTGGAATACCCCATCACAGGGGTGGGGGCCCCCATACAACCAATCTAGAGCCTTACTCCCTCCACCTCCATCTCAACCACATATCCTTCACCCTGCTCCACCTAAGCAACCTTGAGTGCCTGCTTAAGCAAATCCGAACCCGAACAACAAGCAGACACAATAGGTCTATAGTGGAGAGACATCCTACCTTGCCTATGCTGTGGAAATTCAAGAAATCAACCTCAAGTATGGAAGATTGCTTCCCGATAACCTACCTCCATCTCCACCTGAGGCACTTGATGAGGAAAAGGAAGACACTGTTCCTCAAGCCAATACACCTCTTCTTGAGAGACTAATCCATCCTCGCCACCACAACCTAGAAGAGACTGAACTTCTAGGTGAATAAAAAAACTTGTGTGTTAAAATCCCACTCCTCCAAGCTATCAAGGATGTCCCCATCTACAAAAAAGTAATCAAGTACAAATTCTTCAAACATCCTGGGAGGAGAAAGAAAGACACCCCCACCATTAATTTGATTGGACAATTGTCTGACTTGATGTTGGGGAGTGTGATTTTAATAGAGTATATAGACCCTTGAAGTCTTATGGTAGATGTATACATTGATGAAATCATTTTTCCACATATCTTGATTGATCTTGGGACTGTTATTAATGTGATGACTAAGGATACCATGCTTATACAGAATCTCCAAGAACCATTAAGGAAGACCATAGCAGTCTTGCATCTTGTAGATAGATTGACAATAGCTCCTAAGGGAGTTGTTTAGGATGTGATGGTTTCCATTAACTCCTAGGAATACCTTGCTGGCTTCTTAGTTATCCAACCTAGGACCAAATTCAAGGGTTATCATTTCATCCTTGGAAGTCCATGGCTAGTCACTGATGATGCTTACATACATTGTAGGGTTGGGAATATGACCATTAAAAATGGGCATTTTTCCAAACAATTGGTCTTGTACCCTCCTTCTCAACCATCTCTAGAGAATGACTTACCCTTATGATGGGAAGAGGAGGATTAACATGAAGTATACCATGCCACATCTTAGCTAATTTATATGATATATGATATTATAGGAGGGGGCAACTTGATGATGATGACCCGATTGATCAAATCCTCCAGATTCAGCTCCCCAAAACCATGTCCCTTGATGATTTAGAAAAGAGAAATTAAGATAACACTGATTTGTGCTTGGCTTAATCTAGTCCTACTCATGTCAAGATGATAAAATTTGGTTTAGCTAAAACATTGAAAGTCAACCCCTCTCTCTCTGCACATCAAGAAAAGCAATTATGTTTCATGCTAAGAGAACATCTAGATGCCTTTTCCTGGAGTTATAAGGAAATGAAGGGAGTGCATCCTTCGGTATGTACTCGCCACATCTACATCAAGGAAGGTTGCAAGCCATTTCACCAATGTCAAAGTAGAATGGACTGAGCCCTCAAAGACATAGTTAAAGAAGAAATGTAGAAGTTGTTGGATGCAGGGTTCATTTCCCCATCTCAGATAGTGAGTGGTTGTCTCTTCTAGTTTTGGTCCCAAAGAAGAATGGAAAATGTTGGACCTATGTGGACTACAAAGAGTTAAAAAAATCCACTAAAAAGGGCCATTTCCCTCTACCTTTCATTGATCAAGTCTTGGATGGTCTTGTAGGGAAGAATTTCTTCTCTTTCTTGGATGGATTCAGTGGTTACAATCAGATCCATATCAGCCCAAAGGACCAAGATAAAACCACCTTCAATTTTCGTCGGGGTAACTTTGATTATAGGGTCCTTGCTTTTGGATTATGTAATGCCCCTACCAATTTTCAAATAGTCATTCTGAGCACTTTTGTAGAGCTAGTCCATGACTATGTAGAAATCTATATGGATGGTTTCATCCCTATGGGTTTGATTTCCTAGAAGTTCTCTATAACTTGGGGAAAGTATTAAATAAGTGCATTGAAATGAACCTATGCCTTAGTCCTGAGAAGTGTGAGTTCTTGATGAATGCAGGGACTATTCTAGGTGACTCAATATCTTAGGAAGGACAAGTGGACCCAAATAAAATTATTATCATAAAGAGGTTTCGTACTCCTTAGAAGAAGAAGGATGTCAGAATTTTCTTGGGCTTAGATAGATACTATAGGAGATTCATAAAGGATGTCAGCAAAGTATCCTCAACATTGTTTGGACTATTCGCCAAGGACTCTGAATTTTGTTGGTCAGAAATCTACCAAGAGGCCCTAGAAACCTTAAAGGATAAGTTGACTACTAAACCCATACTCCGAGGCCCAGATTGGGCTCTTCCTTTCCACATCCATGCTGATGTGTTTGAAAAATCTATGGCAGCATCCCTAGGCTGGATAGATGAAAAGTTTCCTTATTCCATTTGCTTCATTAGCAAAAATTTGTCCAAGGCTAAATTGAACTATATTGTAACTGAAAAAGAGATCCTAGTTGTTGTCCATTCCTTGAACAAATTTAGACACTACATCCCTCTTTACTATACCTTTGTACATACTGACCATGCTTCTATTAAATATTTGAGGAACAAACATGATGCGAATTCTTGAATTATTAGATGATTTCTCTTATTACAATAGTTTCATCTAACTATCATTGATAATCCTCGTAAAGAAAATGTAGTTGCATATTTTTTTTCTAGACTCGCTTTGCCTACAGGTGAGGAAAGAATGGTTGATGATCATTTGCCAGATGAGAATTTAATTTCTATTTTAGTTCTCTCTCCATGGTTTGTTGAAATAGCCAACTATCTAGTGGCTGTAGAGTTCCCTCCAAATCTGTCCTCCAAGGAAAAAATAAAATTTTTAAGAAAGAGAACCCCATTCACTTGGATTGGGGGAAATCTCTTCAAGCTATGTTGAGATAAAATTTTGAGGAGGTATGTCAAGGAGGAGGAAGTCTTTGACATCCTTCTAGCCTATAATGATGGGCCTTATGGAGGTCACTTTGCAGCCAAGAGAACAACCTTTAAGTTACTGCAAGCTTGCTACTACTGGTCCACTCTCCACCAAGATGCAAGAAGATACACAAATCGGTGTGATCAGTGCCAAAGAATGGGGAAACCTACTCTCAAGGATGAAATTCCTTTGAAACCTCAAGTGAATTTTGAGCCATTTGGCAAGAGGGGCATGAATTTCATTAGGCCCATTGATCCACCATCAGGTCAGGAAAGGTACATAGTTGTATGTACTCATTATTTGACAAAGTGGGCTGAGACCAAGACTGTCATGTTAGAAACATAAGAGAAAGTGGTTGAGTTCTTAAGGGAGAATATATTCTACAAGTTTGGGTACCCTAGAGAATTAATCACTGACCATGGAGCTTAATTCACATCACACCTAATTGAGAATTTGTCCAGGTAGCATAAGGTCAAACACAGGAAGTCAACTACTTATCATCCTTAGGCCAATGAACAAGTAGCGGTTATTAATAGATCATTGGAAGGAATTCTAACCAAGGCTGTGAGAACCAACAAAAATGATTTGGTTGACAAACTAGTGGAGGCCGCTTGTGCCTATAATACAACCTGGAAGACAACCATTGGCTTCACCCCTTAGGACTTGGTATATGGAAAGAAGGCTTTGCTCTCCATTATGTTTGAGTACAACACTTTGGGAATGGTAACACAGTTGGATTTTGATGCTACAAAGGCACAACAGGAGAGGCTGCTCTACTTCAGTTCTTTTGATGAATTTAGGATGCAGTCCGTTCTACAAACTGAAATTTTTCAAGTACAGAGAAAGGTTTGGCATGACAAAAACATCAAGGACAAGATTTTTCAAG
Source organism: Pinus taeda (assembly GCA_000404065.3). Classification (NCBI taxonomy): domain Eukaryota; kingdom Viridiplantae; phylum Streptophyta; class Pinopsida; order Pinales; family Pinaceae; genus Pinus; species Pinus taeda. The sequence goes on from APFE031460940.1 coordinate 65,524, forward strand.
AAGGATATTGGGCTCTGCCATATGACTCCAAGTTCAAGGACTTCAAAGGAAAATTGATGACCTGGTGGCTAGGTGCATATCTGATAGAAAAGTTCCATGACAATGGGGTTGTACAAATCAAGACCATTGATGAAGAAGGTATTCCCTTGCTTTTCAATGGATATAGATTGAAAGCCTATAAAATACCTTTGTCAAGGGAGGAGTTCAAAAGTACCATCAGTAAGGAAGTGAATGTGCTTGGAAGCATCTCAGATTCTAGCTCACCAAATTGTTAAAGATTGTTTTTATTTTTGAAAAAAGAAAAAAAAAAAGGAATCTAAGTGAAAACCTTTATGAGGTACACAAGGCCAACTTTTGGGTTGAAAAACTCCTTGAGGCATCCTAGGAGTGAAAAAGGGAAAGTAAAAATATCCTTGGGTGAAAACCTTTCTTTAGGCGCCTAGGGAAGGCAAAGAGGCTAAAAACCTCCTTTGAGGCGACCTATGTGCATTTCAAGAAAAAAAGAGATAAAAAGGGGAAAATAAAAAGAAAGTTCCATGGAAGGGACCTCAAACCTGCCCACTAATAAAATTCTTTGATTTTTGCAAGTTTTTAAAGACAACAAATTACTCAAAGTTCAAATGATAGAAATCCAAGCTTTACACCAATTATTCCTCCATTCACTTCACATCTTCCATGCCTACCATGTCTCCAATCCATCCTCACTAACATGCATCAAAAACCAATTTTTATGAATTTTTCTAGCTTCTACAGGGTTTCTTACAGTTACTATGGGAAGATCTTGTACTACTACAAGAAGATCCTGTAGTACTACAAGATGTCCTAAAACACTATAGAAAGGAGTCCTAACTAGAAAACGAATATTCAAGCCTATTTGAGGTTTAAAAGGAGGACCCTACACCTCATGATCTCTCACCCAACACCAACTCATGACCATACCCACCTCTGTGTCCAAGGGACATTCCATCATTGGCCTCACTCACCTATCACTCCATCTACTTCATTATGATCTCTCCACTCATACATCACCACCCATCCCTCTCCAAGTGAAAAAGAAAATAAAAAATAATAGTGAAGAAAAGGAAGCCATAGGGTTTCATGTAGTAACTATAGGATCCCCTATAGCAACCTATGTTATGATAGCATTATATTATCTCTGCATTCCTCTTCACCACCCACTAAAATACAGAGCTCTAGCATCCCTGCAGGCATTTCATTTCATAGATATAGTCATTCTCCATCAATAAATCAGTTTTCTCAAATTCAACTCATTGTTTCCATATTTATATGAAGTTATGCATAAATGAAGAGAAGAACATGTGATTTGGGGTTTTTTGATCTGTAGGGAGGAACTCATTCCACCAGCTTCATCTAAGCCTTCTTCACCTACTTTCGAGGCCTACCAATACCTAATCCAAATTTTTATTTTATAGTCACTGTGGACAACCATCTTAAGAAAATCCAACCATCGTGAAGTGTTGGACTGATTCTTGGGAACTGTGCACCTTCCCTACACCTTATCCACCATCAAAGATCTTCCCATCCCTACGTTTCACCTTCTCTACCTTCCTATAGCCTTCATCTAGGTTCCTATAGAAAACCAAGACATCCTATATTAAACTAAGACATCCTGTAGTAACTATAACAAACCCTATAGCAACTTGTTTCAACATTTTTTGAGCATAAATGGTGATTTTATCATAGGGTAGGCCCTCCATGTGAATTCCATGCCTCTCATTTCCATTTTCGACTAGCTTTTACATGTCTTTCTCCCCTGCAAAGATAAGATTATTTAACTTAACATTTACATTTCTAAATTGAAAATCAAAAGACTGTTTTTATGCAATTTCAACATGAGGTGGTTAGTGCATGCATATACAAATCATAGAGTGATAGAATAAATTTTCATGTTTTCTTAGTGAAAGTAACTAGATGATAAGATGCAAGGCTAGACTAGTTCTCTTTTGCATGTAGTTTGTGTCATTTCCTAGCTAGATGATTTCATGGTGTTTCCTAGCATTTTCCATTCAGTAACTTTCATTTATTTAGTAGACAAGAATTTACTTTCATGCATTAAATATGCTTTACATTCATTGTCAGTAGTTAGCCTCCTAGTCAATAGAATACTGGTTTGAAAACTGTAGTGGTCTATCACCCGGGTTGAAAAGTGACAAGAGTAGATTGTTGCATCTATTGTGCATACACCACTGTCACCTCCATGTTTGTAGAAACCTCAGGTTGATAAAGTAAGTTGGTATCCCTAGGAGTGGCAACATTCTTTCCTTATTCCACCATCAGACATGAACAAGAGGAAATTAACAAAAAGCTGATGAAGGGAGAGCACTTACCTGAACATAAAAAAGCACAACAAAATCATGCTCTACCATGCATAGCGAAGGAAGGCACATGTATGACACCTCATCCAAACTCTTCCCCAAGTACGATATGATAAAAGTGTAGGAATATGAAAAAAAATACAAGATGGAGGTGGCGAGTTAACTTGGCAACCCTCAGCTAAAAGACAAAAAGTAAAATCCCAGTGAACATGCCACGTTGCAATGTCACATCAAGGAGCATCAATAAAAAAGATGGTCAAGTTAAGTTGTGTGAGAGTGGGTGACGATTACGAGGTGAGGTTTGATGACAAGCAACAATGGGCCAATGGTCCCAATGAGGAAATATCGTACATTGCCAGCCAACATAGCACTCCAAGAAATCGAACATAAATAACAAAAGTTCCAAACTTTCATGCACCCATCGTTCATTTTGAGATCAGGGATATGAGGACCACCTTGGAGAGTCATTGAGGAAGAAAACATGCTTTATCCACCCTATCAGAAACAAAACTATAGGAACAACTACAGGAAATGTAGAAAGCTGCAAGAAGCATTGGAAATTCACAAATAATGTTGCAAGGGGGTGCATAGGGTCTAGTTGTTCAACAATTCTCCTATCGAGAGCATCACAATGAAATATAGGTGGCCCATATCTCATGTGTTTTCACTTGATAGCTAGGAAAGGGAAAAGAGAAACAAATATTAATTTTCTAGTAATTACAGTGGGCATGGCGTTTACACTGAAATTTTGTTAAGTTAAAGAAAATTGTGTGGGGATAGAAAAAAAAATTGTTGTCATCCTCCAGAAATTCTAAACTATCAGTCACCATGAAAAACACTAAAGGTAGCCCATTAAACCCCCTATAGTCAGCTCACAGAGAAGAGAATGACAAGAGGATTCAATAGATGGGAATCCACAAAAACATCTAGCATACACCTCCATTCCCTTGCGGTAGACATATTTATAAGACATCACTGTTTGAGATTCTTTGAGCTATTTATAGGGTATGCTGATGATGTAGCTCAGGAATTTTCCATGGCACTCAACAGTCAGGCTAGAACCAGTGCTACTATTGTGGTAAAAAGACTATAAATTACAATTAATCATGAGGTAATTGGCAGAATCACTACATTTTCTCAAGGGGTGCAATGGAGAAAGGAGGATAAGGCTAGGAACACTTTTGCCAAGAAAAAAGTTTTTCTTAAAAGATGAAGAGCTAATTGAGGAAAAAAATGGGATTAGAAGGGAGAGTCTTCCCTATCCTTGGAATGAGGTGATCTATTATGTTCTCAAATATATTTCTTGTGAAGGGAGGCTCAATATAGTCTATGGCTACCAATATAGAGTCCTCCATGAGTTGATATTTGGATAGGAGTTACCCATTTCCAGAAGACCCAGTGTACCCTCCTTCTTGTTGCAATAAATAAAATACATGAGCCTAAAGGTAAAAGAGGGAAAATGTCAACAAATGTCACATCATAGAATCATTAAGCTAATACAAGAGGATGCCTTGATCCAACTAAGAATTCCTATTCTATGGTCCACATTTCGAGACATGGACAAAGAGGTTGTAATTGAAATTCAAGCCGTTGAATATGATAGGGACCCAACCTCTAGTGGTTAATAGGAGGAAGGAGAAGAATAATGAGAATAGATAGGAAGGAAGAGGAGGAAAGAGAACACTGGGGAGAAATATAGAAACATGCAAGATTCTATCCTCAAAAGGAAACTCCATCAACAGAGGTCTGAGATGTCAGGGAGGCCACAAGAGCTAGGAAATATATAGACATAGACTAAGTTTCTTAGAGGATGAGCAACACCTTCAGTAAGGGGGTGATGATGAGTCTCATCAATAGGTAAACTATATGGGACTTAATGCCACTCTCTAGCTTATTAAAATCAACTTTTCTCACATTTACTTACATATTCCATTATATTTTCTTAGCGAGAAGGGTAAAGGTGAGATGTTATGTCATGTGGCCTAATATGAATTAATTAGAAGAATTGGAGCTATTGTTTCAGCTAATTTAAGTGCAAGAAATCAAAGTGGACAAGCAAGAGGGATTTGAGGATATTTGGTCTCCCTCCTTAACTCCTCAATCATTTGAATATTCCACCACTAGATCTCATTACCTTGGAGTTACAATCAACCAAACTAATGATTTCATTGGCAACCAAGCCAGCAACAATTGAAGACAAGTCAATCTCGAGTTTGGGAGACAAGCCTCCCTAATTTTTAGGAAGATGTTGGTAGCTTCAATTTGTCTAAATAAGAAGGCCAAGGGCCTCATTATGATTTGATTGTTTGTTGTAGCTAAGAGGCAATTCAAATGTAAAACATTGTGACTATTAATCGTATGTTGTATTCAATATTTTGATGATAATGAGAACATTTACTTTGATCTAGCACTGAGTTGAATCAGAGGGCTGAAGCTCTTGGGTTAGGACCCAACCCTAGAAGCAAAGGTTCCTCTTTTTTCACATGTTTTCTTAGGTTAAAATCAAAGCTAGCTACTAAAGTTATTTCTGCTTTGTTTAATTTACAAGTAGCTAGATGATTCTCTAGTCTTGCTTTCATTAGTTGAAGAAGTAGATCAATGGTACAATAATGAAATAGAATACTTCATAAAAGGATGTGACACTAGCCTCTTCCTCATCTACCTCATGGGATCATGGTTTGAGGGTCCCACTCTCACATATCCAAAAATATATTTACCCTTTGAACATTGAATGGCCTAGGGTTCCTTGTTGAAAAGATCATTGTTTAAAATTTCTTGGAAGCAACTGTAGTTGTATTTTTGTTTCTTGAGTTTATTGTAGTATAAGAAGGAATTTCAATTCAAAGATATATTAATTATCCCTCAATAAATAAGTTTTCTCAAAGTCAACTTATCTTTTCCATATTTATATGAAGTTATGCATAAATGAAGAGAAGAACATGTGTTGTTGCAAGATTTGTTGATTTGCATGGAGGAACTCATCCCATGAGCCTCATCTAAGCATTATACACCTACCTCCAAGGCAAACCAACCCCTAATCCAAATTTATATTTTATAGCCACCATGGACAAGCACCTTGAGAAAATGCAACAATCCTAAATTGTTGGATTGAGCCTTGGGGAATGTGCACCTTCCCTACACCTTATTCCACCATCATAAATCTTCCTAGCACTACATTTCACCTTCCCTACCTTCTCATAGCCTTCAACTAGGTTCCTGTAGAAAACTAGGACATCCTATAGTAAACTAGGACATCCTATAGTAACTATAGGAAAACCTATTGAAGAGCACTAATATTGCAACAAGAATGTTGCAACTCTTGGGCTACCAACTTTACTTTATCAACCCGTGGTTGGTACAAACTTGGAGGTGACAGTGTTTTATACAAAAGTAAAAGTGATGGTTCTACCTTTTGTCACTGTTCAGCTGGCGAGAGACCACTAGGGCTTTCAAGCCAAAATTCTATGGATTTAGAATAAGCTTGGTTCCTTGATGAAAGAAATAGAAATCTACTCTAAGAGAAAGCTAATCTACTTGTAATAATGAAAAGACTGAAATTCAATGCTAAGGCACACCATTTCCTAATGAAATGCTAAGTTAACATGAACAAAATGTTATTGTCCTAAGCATGGAAGTTAAAAACATAAAACATCATTGTTATGCATATAAAGGATTGTAATAAATCTGTTTTGTCTTTTTGTGCTTTTCATGAAAAATCAAGTGTGCAAACTAAGCTCTTTTCTTGACTTGGCAAGTGGCTTAGGGATGTTGGTGAATGGATGGAATGTTCAGGAGATGGTTGGAAGGTTTGGGAGACCCTTGGGTGACCTTGGGAAGCTCCCTAGATGTTTTAACTCAATTTTGCCCCAAAACAGGCCACTACAGGAAAACCTACAGGATGTACTAGAAACCTACAGGATTCCCTTTATTTGGACAAGATACAACCGAGAGAAAAATGATGAATGTTGGAGGTGATGGGAGGCTTAGGGAAGGTGGTTGATGGGTGGAATGGAGTGAGAAAAGGCCTAGGATTGCTGAAAACCCAAAACCAAGTTTAGGAGATGGTTGGATTCGCTCAAAATGCTTGAGGAAATTTCTATGTAAAGTGATGAAATCGGTGAAGGTTTTGATGAAAATAAGGAATGCCTATGGGTGGATGAAGTTGGAAGGTGGTTGTTGGCTATGAAATTTCTTTCTACTTCTGAAGCACTTAATCTGCATCAAACATATGCAATTTCCAAAAATTCATGTGAACAAGAAGAATTCTCTTGAGCTAGAAAAGCATAATTTAATGAACTAACTGTCTACCTTATGCATGAGGAATTGCTGAATAAAATGGAATCATGGATGAGATATACTGCAATAAATAAGATAGAAGATATAGAAATGAAATCATACTTTGCAAAACTGATCAAATGCTAGTCTAAGTAAAGCAAACTCTAAATCTTCTGAAAGAAATGGAAATTTGTCTTTTTGGGGCTGCATAAGGGTCTTTTACTCAAATCATGATCCTAAAAGGAAGAACTGAGTCCAAGGCACCTACTGACAGCTTTGTGGTGCTTCTTTTATCCCTTCTAACCTACTACTTAAGTAAGGCACAAATGGAAGCAAACTAATAAACAATTAATCAAATCTACATTACTTGCAATAAAATACTTCTAAAAACAATTTAACCATGAATATATGAAACTAAGATAAGCATAAAGATACAAGAAGAGGAGCCTTTCCTACTAGGGTTGGGCCGTAACCCAAAAGCTTCAGCCCTCTGAGTTAAACTCAGTACTAGATCAAGAAAAAGCTCATTCTTATTACCAAAAAATAGAATATTACATCAAAGTCTTCCACAAGTCTAGAGGTCGAAAATACCTAGATTTTTTGCAATGAAAATTTGAATCCTAATGAGGCTCTAGGCCTCTCTACTTATACAAATGGATTCCCTAACAAAATCATTAAATATAGGGAGGCTCATCTCCCAAACTCAAGATGAACTAACTCTTTGTCTATCACTTTCTTGGCTACCTTTTGATCTTCATGACTTGCTTGCATTGCGAGTTGGTGTGATCAGTGGAGAAATATTCGAGTGAAGGAGTAAATGAGGAGTATTTACCTCCTAGAATCGCTCTCCCTTGTCCCATTCGAGTTTCAAACATTAATCTTGCCAAAATTAGTTGATTTTCTCTTCCAAACCTGCATTCAATGCATATTAGTTGACTAGGCATAATATCTCACTTTAACTCATCTCATTAAACAGAATATAATCAAAAAATGTAATAAGTTGTGAGAAGAGTTGGTTTGACTAAGCTAGGAGGTGAAATAAGGCCTACATAATTACCCAATGATGAGGCCCGTCATCACCCCCTACTAAAAGTGTTGCTCATCCTCTGACCAACTCAATCAATAGCCATGTCTTTCATAGCTCTAGTGGCCTCCCTGACATCCCATGCCTCTGTTGTGGTTTCCTCTTGTTATTCATAGAAACCTTCCTTATTTTCTACCTCCTCCCACTACGTCCTTTCTTCTTCTTCCTTTCTTCCTTCTAGCATCCCTAAGAGTAGTGGTGGACTGAGTCTCAAGCCAATCCAATTGACTTTGAGCCTTTGCATAGATTGCTTGTACATGGGTGTCCTATTCAGTGCTTCTCTCATTCTTTGAGGAGAGTGGTACTCTCTTATCTTTAAACTGTATGGCAATGTGTTCCATCTCCTTAGGCAAGCTTGCATGTTGTCATCCCCTAAAACCTGAACATGTCCTCAAAATGTGTAATTTCTTTCTCTTGGGAAACAAGATACCTGGGTGCAAGCTGAGGATCATTTGAAATTGAATTATGTGTACTGATGAGGGCCATTGGATTGGACTGTTCAACTATGATCCTAAGAGGCTTTGTTTGATCTCTTGCCAATATCTTCTTCATTTCTGCAGCCCTTGCTTCCTCATGGTTCATCCATGAAACGAAAGATGTCAACTATAAATATCCTAGCTTGGCATTAGGCTCCCATACATTCATGTATGTTAAGGCCATGTTATGAAAATAAAACTCAGACATCTTGGCCCTATCTTCTAATGTAATTTAATCACAAAGATCAATGAACTATATATAATCCTAAAATGGCATAGTGCCTCTCTATGCTAGGGTTTTGATTTGGAGCTGCAACCATTGTTCCTTAAGGTATAGGGCATAGGATTTAGTTGGCATCCTACACTAGATTGTTTCCAAAGAGAGACTGGCCACACATGCCAATTGGTTCTCTCTTTCTTGCAGTTGTCCTTTTAACCATGCATTTTCTATCTCTAACTGATTTTTCATTATGGCCTCTCTATCTCTCAAGCTACTTAGTTCTCTGCCCATATCCTTGAGCTTCTCCTCCATGTGACCAATGTCCTCCACCCCCTTGGCCTTGGAAATATTCATTCATATATGAGTTTTGGCTCTCTCCTTCCCAAGCTCAAAGAATAATGGAATAGCAAACTTTTGTGGAATGGCCCAGCCCCCTCTAGTAAATCTATAGTACGAATCAAGGTTACGTTGGGGGCTAGGTTCCCTTAGCTCTGGGTCCTCTTCTTTAGTTTCTTGTTGTAGGCTTCCCTCCTTGTCCAATTTTTGAGTCTCCTTTAGGTTTAGCAAAGTCTCCTATAGGGCTGCTTCTACTTTGTGTAGGTCCAGTTGTGTATCCTATAGGATTCCTTTTCCTTTAGACGAGGTGGATCTAGTTATAGGCCTTCTCACATAGGTGATAGGAGACTTGGTAGGAGGCATTTTCTCCTACTATTTAGGTGAGTCCTCAATTTAAATTGGAATTTTTGTTGGAGTTTTGGGTTTCCCCTGCCTTATCCTTGTGATTTTCCTTATTTTGAAATATAAGGGGTTCTGCCTCTATCTTTTGCCTTTTTTTTGTATAGGGGTGTTGAGGGTAGTGAGGGTAGCCACTACTTCTCTCTTTGTGGGCTCTGGGGACACCCTAGGTTACTCCTCCTTGTCTTCTACCTCCTCTTTTTCATTTTCCTCTATGTTTTTCCCTTCTTCTCCTCCTTTTAGATCCTCATCTTGTTTATCAGTCTCCTCCTTGACATCTTCCTATGTTTCCTCATCACCTTCCTTCTCTTTCTCCTCTTCTTCCTCGTCATTTGTCTCATCTTCATCCCTCTCTGCTTGTTCTCCATCTGTTTCAGTTTATTCCTCATCTTTTTCACTGACAGTAGGACTAATGTCATATGTGAGGGCTTTGATATCCTCCTCTGTTTGCATGTCTTTGAAAATGTACCATTGGATAGGAATTACGAGGTTGTGGAGGGAATCTTCTATGATGATTCTAATTAACCCATGGTGGGATAAATGTTGGTGGTTTCCCTCCTGCACCTTTATGCTTGTGTCTATCAGTGATTGCAAAAGGAAGTATGGTATGTTGAGCTTGTGGTGAGGAGGTGTTTCTGCTCCAAACCTCAATTCTTCAAGAAGCCTAAAGTGATATCCATAAACCACACTATACCTACCCTCACATGATATGCATTTGATAAGGTGGTAGCTCACCTCATTCTAGGGGTATGGTAGGTTGGTTCTCCTTCATTTTTTTCCTAAATGGTATCTTCTCTGTCTAAAAAGAACTTCTTGGCGATCCGGATATCTCCCTTGTCTTCCTTTCTCCAAGGTACTCGTAGGGGGAGTGTGGTAATCCTACTTATGAGTTTGGGGGTGAGATCTATGGAGAGGCATATCACCACAACAGTGGCACGGTATCTGGTCAGTGGAATGAGGGAGAGAGAAAAATCTCGGGCCACTTCGTCATCATACCCTCTTAATTTTTCAAAATACCCCATCCAATTATGCCTTGCGAAGATTTCTAACACCTGAGGGTCTTGGTGGATTCTCACAGTGTTAATGGTCTCCCTTCTATTAAACCACCCTATCATTTTGTTGGTGAATTTTGAGGAGATAGGATGGTTGATACAATTTTTGAATGCATAAGTAAATAACTAAAAGAACTGTGGAGACAAGACCCTTACACAGCTACCAAATTCACTCAATACCAGGTGATTTTTTGTTTAATTCACTTTGAAAAAGGAATGTAATTGTAGAGCCTACCTCCTCATAGTATTTGATGTAGCCAATGCCCATGTTTTTCCCTCTGAAACTCCTCTTGGCCAATCCTATAGACTGTCTATCTATATCCTGTAGGTTTCCTATGCGATCCTGTAGGATTTCCTATGTATTCCTGTAGGAAGTCTTGCACAGGAGACAGATGTAATTTTCCTCTTCTATCGGTTGCCTGGGTATGAGATTGACCTTGCTAGAGTGAGCCTCGAGGAAATGAATGCATGAGTGCATGGGGATCAATGATTATTTACTCTTATGGTCAAGTTATGTGAGGTGGTGTGCTGCCATCCGAGGTACTTTTTCTATTTTTGGACCATTGGTCCCCACTACCACCTCATCATTCCCCTCTCGTCGTAATAGACTCCCAATTCATTCCTTCGTAGACTTAAATTATTTTTTCCTTCTCCTCTCTTTCTTTGACTTGACTGCTATGTGTGGGAGGACCAATTGTTTTGTCTTCATCGACTGAATGAAGGTGGCCAAGTTAACTGGCCACCTTTTGCTTATAAGGGAACTTGCTTATAACCTTTACATATTTTGACTAGATTAACCAAATGAACTAGTGAAGTGAGATACTTAGATATGGTGCTAATACCTTGATGCAGTTGTTGAAGACTGGAGGTGCTTCTTGTGTGTTGACTGCAAGCTATTTTTTCTTCCTTTTTTTATTACTCTCTGATGATTCCTTTAATTTGCAGTTTCCTAGTGTTGAAGATGATGGTGGTGCTTCTAGTCTGGAGCACCTTCCGCCCTTGGATATTCATGCTAGAAGCTTGCCGTTACTCATGATTTTTATTCTGTGGGATAGGCTGCTACAGTATTTACTACAAGATGTCCTGTAGTTGCTTCTGCCCGAGAATTTCTAATCATTTCTTATCCTAGGATCATGAGGATGATGTCATGGATTGAGAGGAAGACTAGGAAAGTGGAGAATGAGAAATACTCAGGTGTTGCTCCCTTCTACTCTCTATTTCATTTTTGTATGTGTTTTGTCTTGAAGACTGTGAAAAATATATTTTTTGAAACTGATATTTTTTATGGTGAATGCAGGGGTGATGAAAGTGAATATAGGTATGGTAATGAAGTGGTGATGTAGCGATGTTATTTTTTTGACATGGCGGGTCATTTTCTCACCCTAGGGTCACTTCATATAGGATTCTCGTGCCACTTTAAGTCCTGCAGGATCATCCTGTGGGTTTTTAGGGGATCCTGTAGGTTTACATGGGATCCTGTAGAAAAGACAGTCCCCTTGTAAATTGAAGCAAAGGAGTGAAAAAAATGAAAGAAATGGTGGAGTGTTGAGTGATGATGGGTGGAAAAATAAAAATATGAGTGAGATAGGTCCCTTTTTTATCCTCTTTTGTTCTCTGATTGTCCTCTTTGTTGTCTTGAAAATATAAATCTTCATGATTTTTTTCATTTTTTTTGAAACAACTAGTCTGCCTCTAAGAGGTTTTCATCCTAGTTGTTTTCCCTAAGCACATCAAGAGAGGTTTTTACCAAGGTACCTTTTCATGTTCTCTTGTTTTTTTTTTTTCGACATCATTGGGTCGCCGCAAGAGGTTTTCAACCCAACAGTGGGACTTAGACGCCCCATGGAGGTTTTCACCTAAGTCCTTATTTTTTCTTTTTTTTTCTCAGTGATTTGATGAGGCAGGAGCTGAAACTTGCTCCACTACAATCACTGTTTTATTGATACCATCAATGAACTCTTTCTTTGGAAATGGCCTTTTGTAAACTTTCAGTTGGTGCCCATTAACAAGTAAAGGAATAGCCTCTACATCTATGGTTATGATCTGCACTGAACCATTATCATTACATTTCTCCATAACACAAGGCCCTAATCATCTTGTCCTTAACTTTCACTTAAAGTCTTTATATCTGGAATCGTATAATAAATCACAATCACCTTCTTCAAATTACCTATCCTTGATGTTCTTATCATGCCAGATCTTCCTCTAAAATTTGGTTACCTCCATGTGTAGGAGGGTCTGCATTCTGAACTAATCTAAACCAGTCAACAAGAGCAATCTCTCTTTTTGTGCACTATTGAGATCTTGATCTAGCTGGGTTGTCATCCTCAATGTGTTATACTCAAACTCAAAGGAAAATAGGGTCTTTTTCCCATAAACCAACTCATAGGGTGTGAATATAGTGGTGGTCTTCCAAGTGGTATTATAGGCCCAGGTGGCCTCAACTAGTCTATTTGCCCAATATTTCCTACTGTTATTAATCACTTTAGTCAAGCTGCTCTCCGGCACTCTGTTGGTCACCTCCACTTGCCCATTAGCTTGTGGGTGATACAGAGTGGAGGTCCTATTCTTGATATTCTGCTAGATGAGAAAGTCTTCAATCATGTTGGAGGTAAACTGGCTACCTTGATCGATGACGAGCTCTCTAGGGTAACCAAATTTGTAAAATACATTATCCCTTAAGAACTTAGCCACATTCTCCTCTGTTGCTGCCTTAATTGCCTTGGTTTCAGCTCACTCACTTAGATAGTTAGTGCACACAATGATGTACTATTTTTTCTTGAAAGAAGGGTCAATAGGTTCGATGAAGTCCATACCCCACTTGTCAAATGGCTCGAAAGTCACTTGAGGCTAAAGAGGCATTTCATCCCTTGGAGTAGGCTTCCCCATCCTTTGGCACCGATCACACTAACTAGTATATATTTTCACATCCCGATGAAGAGTGGGCCAATAATAGCTTGCTTGTAACAATTTGAATGATGTCCTCTTTGCTACAAAGTGACCTCCATAAGGTGCATCATGACAGGTCAGAAGGATGTCAAAGACTTCCTCCTCCCTGACACACCTTCTCAATATTTGATCTAGGCCAAGTTTGAAGAGATTGCTTGCAATCCAAGTGAAGGGGGTGCTTTTCCTTATAATATTTCTTCTCTCTTTGGAGGAAAATTTCATTGGGAACTGTACAGATACCAAATAGTTTTCTATGTCAGCAAACCATGGAGAGAGAACTGAAATGGTGAACAGGTGCTCATATGATAACTATTCATCAACAATTCCCTCCCCACCTATAGGCAGAGTTAATTTGGACAAAAAGTCTGCGACAACATTTTCCTTTCCAGGATTATCAATAATAGTTAGATCAAACTGCTGTAATAAAAGTAACCATCTTGTAATATGATCATTCACATTGGGTTTATTCATTAAATAATTGATTGTAGATGGTCAATATGGAAAAATGTTTGATAGCCTATAATATAATTCCTAAATTTGTTCAATGAATCCACAACAACTAGGAGCTCCTTTTCAGCAGCTGTGTAGTTCAGTTCAGCCTTTGAAAGATTCTTATTGATAAATTAAATGGTATAAGGAAAATTTTCTTCTAGCTGACCTATGTCTGATCCTATGGACTTGTGTGAGGCATCAACATGACTATGAAAGGGAAGGGTCCAATTTGTGCCTCGAAGTATTGGTGCAGTGGTTAACTTGTTCTTCAGGATGTCCAAGGCCTCTTGACAATGTTTTGACCATATAAACTCATAGTCATTGGCCAATGACCCAAATAAAGGAGAGGCCAACTTGTTGAAGTCCTTTATGAACCTTTAGTAGTATCCATCTAACCCGAGGAAACTTTTGACATCTCTCTCCTTTTGAGGAGGTGGGACCCTCTGGATGATAGTTATTTTTTTTGGGTCCACCTACAATCCTTGCTGAGATATTGAATGACCCATCATGGTCCCTGTAGTCGTTAAGAATTCACATTTTTCAGGATTGAGAGATAGGTTCATTTCAATGCGTTTTTGTAGTACGTTAGCTAGGTTGGAAAAATCCTCCTCGAAATCACCCCCAAAAGGGGTGGAATCATCCATATATATTTCTATGGCATCATGGATTAACTCAAAAAAATACTCAGAACTACTCTTTGAAAAGTGGAAGGAGCATTGCATAGGCCAAAAGCAAGGACCCTATAGGAAAAATTGCCCCAACGACAGGTGAAGGTGGTTTTATCTTGGTCTTTCAGGCTAATCTAGATTTGATTGTACCCGCTAAATCCATCTAGGAAAGAGAAAAATGTTTTCCCCACCAGGCCATCTAGCACTTGGTCGATGAAAGGTAGAGGGAAATGGTCCTTATTTGTGGCTTTGTTCAACTCCCTATGATCGACACAAATCTCCACTTACCATTTTTCTTGGGAACTATCACCAAAGTAGAGACCCACTCACTATCGGAGATAGGATAAATGAATCCTGCATCTAGCAATTTTTGTAGTTCTTTGACTATGTCTTTAAGAGTTGGATTCATCCTCCTTTGGGGTTGCCGAACTGGCTTCCAACCCTCTTTGATGTAAATGTTGTGAGTACACACTAAGGGGTGTACTCCCTACATTTCATTGTAACTCCAAGTGAAGGCATCTAGATGTTCCTTTATCATGTTCCATAACTTCTCCTCTTGGAGATCATAAAGACATGGATTGATTTTCAAAGTTCTTTCAGGGCCAAATTTTATGGTTTTGACATGGAGAGGGTTGAAATCAGCCAAGTATAGATCAATTGGATGGTTTTTCTAGGTTTCCTTTACTACTTCTTATAGGGACAATGCACTGGGAGTTGGACGTTGGAGTAGGTGTTCAATCAAATCATCTTCATCTTGTTGTCCTCCTCCCATGGTTGTTTATAAGGTATACAGTTGGGAAGAATAAAGTTCATCTTCTTCCTTCTCTTCCAGCCATAAAGGTAAACCATGTTCTAGAGATGGCTGAGCAGGAGGGTATAGGACTAACTGCTTGGACATATGCCCATTCTTGATGGTCATATTCCCAGCTTTGCATCTGATGTAAGCGTCGGTAGTGGCCAACCAAGGCTTCCAAAGGATGAGAGGGTAACCAGTAAGCTTATCCTTAGGCTGGAGAACTAGGAAATTTGCAAGGTATTCCCAAGATTCAATGGAGGCCATCACATCCTCCATAATCCCCTCAGGGGTCATTGTGGAGAAGTTTGAAAGTTGCAAGACTATTGTGGTCTTTCTCAATGAACCTTGGAGGTTGAGCTTGAGCATGGTTTCCTTGTTCATCACATTAATGGCAGCCCCAATATCAATCAAAGTGTGTGGGACAATGGTGCCATTGATGTGCACATCTACTATAGGGCTTCCAGGGTCCAAATACTTTTGACAAATTACCTGCCCCAGCATTAAGTCAGATAGTTGTCCAATGACATTAATGGTAGGGGCATCTCTTTTTCGCCTCCCTGAATGCTTCAAGCACTTCTCCTTAATCAACTTGTTGTAAATAGATACATCTTTAATGGATTGGAGAAGTGGAATCCTGACACAGGTTTTTTAATTCTCCCAAAAGTTTAGTCTCTTTTGGGGTAGGCCGGAGTGGGTGAATTAATCTTTGAGGAAAGGGTGGATTTTCTTTTAGAATGCTTTCCTCTCTTTCTTCTTCAACCTCACTAAGTGAAGGTGGAGGTTGGTTATCCGGGAGAACTCTCCCAGATCTCAAGTCAATTTCCTGGATCTCCACAACATAAGCTAGATATGATGTCTTTCCAATGTATACTTGTTGTTCCTGTCTGTTGTTCAGGTTTAAATTGGGTTGGGCAGGCATCTGGGGTTGCTTAGGTGGAGAAGAGTGTAACAACTGTGGTTGGGTAGGTGGTGAAGGCAATAAAGAAATAATATTATTTTACTGGGGCCTCCACCCTTAGGGCGGTGCATTCCACTGAGGTTTTCATGGAGCATATGGTTGAAATGACTAGCTAGCTGGCTGGGAATGATATTGTGATGCAAAGGACCAAGGAGGAGGTGTATACTAGGAAGGATGAGTAGGGGGTCCCCAAAAAGGTATGGATGTGGTCTGGTTGGGGTTTTAATATGCATGGAATGACCCTTGCATGTCATGCTGGTATGTCCTAGGCCCATGAGATCTCCTTTGGTTTATGTAGCAGAGCTGCTTAGTGACCCCTTCAGCTCCTTGATATACAACTTTGAGTCCAGGAAAATAAGGGCACTTGTTTGTGGATTCGTTTTCTTCACAGACTAAGCAAATTTTAATAGAATTCAATGTACATTCATTCCTAAGGTGCCTCCTGGTGCATCTAGGATAGAAAATGGTGAAGGATCTCTCTGCTTCCTCATGCTTTCTCCTAATGTGCATAGTGTCCATCTGTAAGGCAAAGGTTTGCAACATTTCACTCTTGAAATCTTCCATCATGTTTCCAATTTCACCCTTGATGGATGAATTGGAGGAGGATGTACTGACCATAGGTTGAATTCCCCTACCCGTTTTCCTAGCTTCCCTAGAATGGTTTCTAAAGACAGTCTTGATATCCTCATAGGGTAACTGGTGTATATCTCCTACTACTAACAAGTGTAGGGTATCCAAAAGGTCTTCCCTTACTCCACTAAGCAGGACCAACTTCAGTTACTGAGGGTTAAGTGTGTCCCTAGCCCTTTTGTAACTAACCCGGAATCTTTCTTCATAATCCTCTAGGGATTCATCATTACGTAAGGTCATTATAGAGTCTGAAGATTTTCCTACCATGACATCCTTTTTGCCTAAAGATCCCCTCTTTTTCATATATATTTATCACTTAAATAAAGCCATATCTACCAAGTTTTGATGAAGGTATGCATTAGTATGTTTTCTTATTTTAATTAAAGTTACAATTCGCTACTGAATCAGTTTGTTTCCACAGCTAGTCCAGGATTTCGTAGCTGTCTTCTTTTTTCGCGAGGTTCCAGAGCTCCAAGTCAGCAGTGGAGGTGTGAATGGATAGAAGATGATTCCCTCATTGATACCTTCCTATCCACTCGAAACTATTTTCCAAAAGATGCACATGAGATCGTGGTCAAACTCCAAGAACAGAACCCGAGATCAGCAGAAACCTTATCATTTTTCTTTTAGAATAGAAAAACGATGGTTTAATCATACACGTTTAGATAGGATTAAGAGATATTAGGCTTAAAATATTCATACAGTTATGCCAAGAAAACTGTTATAAATATAATGGCCGCACTATTATTTGGGGTTGCGGCGAATGATATGTTTATCAACAATTTGTGAATTTCGTGTGACCGAAACTGGTTTTTGTGTGCAAGCATTGTATTTATTTGAATCTCTAAACTGCTATGTGGAGGGACCCTACAAACAGTGGCAATTTTTAATCAAATGCAATATGATTTCCTTTAATTATTCAATTGCTCTGTTTTGTGTGATAATGCTCTATAATGATCTCAAATTGTTATCTGCATAAGAACATTAATTTTCTTTATACCTAGCTTAGATTGTTATGTAATTTTCTTTATAATTGGCACTGCACAGTTATTTCCTTTTCTTATTATCCAGCATAATTGAAGTGTGTTCAATTCATATATGTTGCTTGGATTACTGTGTTTGAGCAAAAATTGAACAAGCAAGAAGACCTCTCCTAAAACAATTGAGTTCAACAATATTCTTTCATAGGTGATAGAATAGGATTTTTTTTGCACTTAGAGAATTAGGAGCTGTAGCAAATATATTTAAAATAAAAAATCCCAACAATCTAACATAAGTAAAATCACCCTCACATCATCTACAAACTAATTGGATAGAGATTAATTCCTATGAAGCTTAATCACCATCCGTAAGAATTACAACACTAGTACAATTGACAAATATCACCCCATCTTGAGTTTAGGTCCTAAAAAATACATAACGACCTAATAAATAACTTCTAAGCACATTTTGTGCACCCGTACCTCATCAGTTTATGCGCCCTATTTGACAATTTATGACTGCCAATTCAAGGACATTGAATTGACCAAACATTTTGGCGTCGTTGCCGGGGAAGTACAATTAGAAGTAAAAAAAAACAAAACCATCACTAATTTAAAACATGACATGCATAGGTATAAATACTCTAGGGGTAGAATTTTAGGACGAGGAAGAAGTTTGATTCCCACAAATCCACTCACTCCACTGTGATTTCTAGATTCAACACCACCTACTCAAACCCGAATTCCTTTTAGAGGACAACAAAGACTTCCTGAAGTCTCAAGATCAGAAATTCAATCCAGAAATTCACCTACTTCGTCTACTAAAGCTGTAATTGAAGAAAATCCTATATCCACAAACACAGGAGTAATCTTCATGTCCCCCACTGGTGAACAATTTGTGGGAGAAGAATTAGAAATTCCTAGTGAAGAGGAGGAATCAGAAACTTATTTTGAACAACCATCGATAGAGGAACCAGAAAGATTAGAAGAACACTATCTTAGCTTTGAAGAATCTATCATGGCTGAAGAAGAAGGAGAAGTACACAATGTCCATGGTGAAGAAGATAGGATTGGAGGCAGAGGGAGAGGAAGAGGTAGAGGTAGAGGCAAAGGAAATCAAGATCCTTCGAGATTCCCTATTCTTGATGAAGATACAACCCTCACAATGAAAAATATATCACCCTCAATTCTTCCTAATTTCTATGGTAAAAGAAATGAAGATCCAGAGACATTTCTCTTCGAATTTGAACTATTATGCAGATCATATGACTATCTGCATGATGTTGAAAAGTTGAAATTGTTCCTGCCACATTAAAAGACTCAGCATTCAAGTGGTCATGAGTCTAGGAGTGCATTCCATAATAGCATGGGCACAGATGAAAGAGGCTTTCTCAGAAAAGTAAAGATATTATTGTATGCCTAGTAACCTTAAAGATCAAGTCTTCAAAATGACACAAAAAGAAGATGAGAATCTTGATGACTTGGTAGAAATATTTGTCTATAATGTTAAAAGAGAAAAAATGGATAATTTGGGTGAAGAAACCTTAAAAGCTCTTTTACTTAGAGTTGTTAAAGATGATTCAATCGATCTCCTTAACCTAATTGGAAAAGGAGATATTTCCCAATTACAGGTTGCAGATATTTGTGATTTATGTGTACATATCTCAAGGGTAAAAGCAAGAGTTGGAAAGAGTCTTAGGGATCCTCCCTTATCAAGAATAAACAAGTCTACTGCTGGGACATTTAGTAGGGCTGAAATAGGAAATTTGCTTGACACCTTTAAGAGAGATATTTTAGGGAGCCTAAGTGAACAAATAGACACCTTTAAAATACAAAACAAGGAAAATTCCGAAAATGTTGCATTATCCATATTTTGTCGCAAATTTCAGAAGAAACATGCTCTGAGAGAGTGTCCCTTAGACTTAAAAGCCATAGAAACATGTGTCATATGTGCAGAAAATCATGATACAAAGGAATGTCCATCCTTACCAGGTCTTAAGGTTGTATTCAATGGGGAAGGAATCTCAGAACCAGTAGAGCCTGTCTACTTTATAGCCAAAAGATCATGGAAAAACCCCCAACCAAATCAATCAAAAGAATTTAGACCACAACAATTTTTCTAGTCTTCACAAAGTAATTGGAATTCAACTTGGCAACCTTGGGCTCTGCCACAATCACAACCTTGGAATCAAGGATGGAAAAATCCTTATGGATCCTATGCTCAATATCAACAATACTCGCCATCCTACTTCCACCACAATTTTTAACCATGTCCAATCAAATTCCTCAAGCTAATCAATTGCCACAAGTCCCAGTACAAAATCAAAACCCACAACTTTCCCTACCATTTCCACAAAAATCAAATCAATTACCTACTCAACCACTTCCAAATCCTAATAATAATATACCACAACAACCAGTGTACAACATGGAGGGTTAGAATCCTCAAACTTATGTGATAACCCCTATAGACCTAAACAATGTCCTATTAAGGTCTGGAAGAGTATTACCAAAAAAAAATCCTGTTGTCATTCAAAAATAAAAATCTCATCTTCAAAAACATAAGAATCAATCAGAAGAAGGGGAGACTTCTCTCCGTCAAAAATAAACTGAAAAAATAGAAGAAATTCCAAGAGATGCTCCTATCATAGAACAATCTTCAATATTAGTCAAACCACCTTTCCCAGAAAGGTTGAAAATCGATGGAGTAGAAATTTTTTTATCTTGTTGTATTACAATAGGATGGATGAATTGAGAAATGCTTGCATTAAGATTCCTTTATTGCAAGCCATAAAAGAAATACCATTTTTTGCAAAAACAATTATGGAATTAAGTACACAATGATTAGGGAGAAGAAGAAAATATATAAAAAGAATTTTGTTAGTCGGGAAAATTGCAAACATTATGATGGGGAAGACAACAATTCAAAAATATTTCAACCCAGGAAGCCCCATTGTAAAAATTCACATCAATGGAACTGAAATACCAAATGCACTGATTGACTAAGGAGCAGCCATAAACACAATGAGAAAACATGTTATGGACACACTTAGGCTTCCTAACCTTCAATACACACCAACCTTGTTGCAATTAATAGATAGATTTGTTATTAAACCAGATGGAGTGTTAGAAGATGTTTGTGTATCTTTAGATTCGTGGGAATATCCTATTGATTTAATGGTCTTAACACCTAAGAGAAATCCGTTAGGACATCCATTAATTCTAGGAAGACCTTGGTTGGCTACAACAGACGCTTTTATCGACTGTAATTCAGGTGATATGTTTATCTCAGATGAAAATTCTACAAAGAAATTTACATTATACCCCCCCACAAGAACAACAATAGATATAGAAACTGAAGAATGGATAGAAGATGGAGAAGATATACAACCTATTTTTGTTACCGAACAAGTAAAAGAGGAAGACAAACTTCTGAATTTACTAGAAAATAATGAATCTTCCTCATATTATGAGCGTAGTCAAAATGAATATCTCTCCTCTAAAAAAGTATCATTATTGTCCATGGAAAAATTTGGGATTTCCTCAATAGAAATCTTTCCAGGAAAAACCTTAAATGTCAATGAAAATTTAGAAGACATTGAAAAGAAATAATTGATAGAAATTTTACAGAAACGGTACAAGGCCTTACCAGTGAACCATCAGATGGGTAAAATCTCACAATCAGTACCATAAGGAGAAACACGAAGTTTCAAAGCACAATAGATGAGAGAGCATGGAAATTAGGGTGTGGAGTCATAAATGGAAGAAATATAAAGGCATGGAGTCTTGTATATTTAGGGCGTGGAGTCCTTGATATTTAAAAAGACCAAGTTGTGGAATCTTGGATCTTTGGAGTAGTTTAGGGCGCAGAGTACTCAATCTACTAAGGCACGAAGATGCATGAAATAGGGTGCATAATCCTTATTCTCCAGAAGAAAAATACCACTCATGGATAAATTTCCTTAAATAAAATTTAATTCTCACAATTCTCGAATGAATTTCTAAAAATATAAAGTCATGTCCATCATCTCAAGCACGAATTTCCAAAAATAGTAAATCACCTTGCATAAATTGGTAATTAAGTGAAGTTGAAGAAAAACAACTTAACTTATCATTAATTAATCCTAATAGTTCAATCGTGATTGAGTCCTCAATATTATTAATATTATTATTATCTTTACTCAGACTATGATATTATTATTCAAAAGGAATTACAAGTCAATTTCATTCACACATCTCCTTCACAACTCTCATAGCTCTATGTAACTCTCTCTCTCTCTCTCTTTTAAATAATCCATTACACTCTATTTTATGCACTCATCAAATAATGGGATATTTCTTTTCACTCATTAAAAATATGTCATAAAATATTAATCTTATGCTCTCTTTAATGCATATGTTACACTCTCCTTAACTAAGGCATGCATACCTCTCCTTAATGGCACAAGTTATGCTCCTCTAAATGGAATAAAATTCATTCACATTTCGCCTCCTTTAAGACAAGAATTGGTTTCTCCTCCTATATATGAGTCTCATGTATTCTCACTTGGGTTTGTGGATTATGATGCCAAGAGTGGAAGAGACTTGGGGAAAATAGTGAGAGGGAGAGATATGGAGAGTAGTCAATTATTTCCAAAATAAATCTGAAATTCCACTAAAATACTAAGATCTCTAGCTATTGAGGTTGGCCATGAGTGGTATTGATTGGAAGAAAAAATTTGCTTCCTTAGTTTGCCTTGCAAATCTCTCTACTGTTGTCTTTTGGTATCAATTGTGATATTTTGCATCTTGGGGGTTCCAAGGGGAGAAGTTCTTCCTGGATGTGGTTGGGAGGAAAACCAGGTGATTCACAATAAGTTGGTAAGGATATTGAAGCTGGAGAATACTCTCATTGGAGCTAGAGCATACTCCCATTTTTTTGAGTTGTATAAATTCACTGCCAGGTATGTTTGACAACATAATATTGTGTTTTTTTTATAGTTCATTTCATGGTTTTCGCTTATTTGGTTGTTGACTAAAACTCAAATGTATATCAAATGTTGCACACTAAATGTTGAAGGAATTTTGCATTAATTGTAGTTTATTTTATGTAAGTTCTTTTGTACAATTTCGTTGCAAGTTGATTGACATCATGTCTTAATGTTTGAAGCATTCAAGCTTCCACGAGTTTTATGAAAACATATTAATAGCATAAATTTCATTTTTCATTCTCTTTTTACAACTGTAGATAAGTTTTCACAGTATATGTTTGACAAAAGTGATAAATTGGATAGTAGGAATTTGTTTTTGGTTGTGGTTTTAAAGAATCACCTTTCTGGGCATTTCTGTTTCGAATAATTTTAACATCAGGGGATATCTATACCTTTTGGACATGTCATCCCAACTTTGATTTCAAAAAAGAGTTTCTGAATCTCGTTCTTTAATCTACTATATTTTACAGAATTGTTGTTGTTGCCTGGTGGCTTGTTTTGTTGTTTTTTTTTTTTAGCTCTGATTTACCTAGTAATCTCTATTTATGAAATTAGCCTATTATATAAACTTGGAATTCTTGTTTTAAAGTCTTAATGGTTAATACATTGATAGTTTAAATAACTTGTGATTTCTTGTTTTATAGTTTAATAGTTAGCATCTTGTTTTCTGACTGCTAATTGTTGTTCAAAATTCTCCAATGGTTGTAGCTACATCGTTGCAAGCTATTTGTAAAAGTTCTTAAATATTTATAGTCTAAATTTCTGTATATGCAACAATGAAGATGGATGATAGTTATACTTATGTATTAGGTTGACTTATTGGCATTACTAGCAATGAAAAAGAAGTTATGGTCATAAGTGTTTGGCAAAATGCCTCAATGGCTGTATATTTCATGCTTGCAAGCTGTTTCGCATAATTCTTCAATGGTTATAGCTAATTATATCTATGAATTGTCTATAAATATGACTAAGTGAATTTAGGATTGCAACCAAGGTGTTTCTGGAAATATATCGAAGAATAAGCATGATGATTACATTGAATTAAAAATCCATGGAAGTAAAATTGGGTAAGTGACTTATTGTAATTGTTAGCTCACATATGAATTCATAATCATTGGAAACCACTCCTTTAGAAGTTAAATTATCTTGTTTTTCTTCCCTTTGTTTTACCAAAGAATTCATAGGCATATTATTTAGAACAAAATCAAATTAGTCACCCTTAAACACTCTTAATTGCAATAGAATGAACAATTAGCTTATTGAAAATTGTGGTTTGTAAAGATTGATATTATTTATCCCACTAAATACTCTATCATTTAAATGTGATTTTAAGACTTATGGTTGTAAGTTTTTGATCTTGATGAACCATGACCCTATAACTTTGATGAGAAGATTAATATTACCATGGGTTATTTAGTTAGTATAAATTAGTGTGTAGTGTAAATAATACCAATAATATATACATATATATACCTATATATATTATATACATATATACCTATAATCTTATATATATTATATATATATATTATATATATATATATATATATATATATATATATGACCTTGCATTAACTTTTATGTCTTAAAAATTAAACTTAAAATAAAATAATATCGCATTTTGAGTCAGCCTTAGTATAATATTGATGGTTGGTAAGGTAGGACCTTACATTTGGTTTTATTTCAAAAATTTGATATTACCATTGTAGATAATCTAGGGAAAGATAATGTAGTTGCATATTTATTGACTAGGATGGATACTAGTGATTAAGGTACACTTGTAGAGGACAGTTATCCACATGGACGTCTCTTTGAAATTTCTTTTGCACTCTGTGGTATGCAGATATTTCTAACTATATTGGTATAGGAAAAGTAACTGAACACCTCCCATATAGAGAAGAATGAAAGATTATCCATCATAGTGTGTGCTATTCATGGATAGAAGGATATCTCTTTTATACAGGACCTAACCAACAAATATGGCACTACATAAGTGATGATGAAATATATGATGTCCTAAAATCTACTCATGATGGCCCCTATGGGGGACATTTTGCAAATAAGTGAATAGGTCATAAGGTGTTTCAAATGGTGTACTATGGGCCTACTATTTTTCGTGATGCAAGGAAATATGTTCAAGGGTGTGATAGTTGCCAACAGATGGGTTAGCCTGGTCAGGCAAATGAGATTTCATTACAGCCTAAGCTAGCTTTTGAGCCCTTTGAAAAATGGGCTATCAATTTCGTTAGGTCATTAAATCTTCCTTCACATCATAAAGTTCACATTCTAGTTTGCACGACTTTTGTGACAAAGTGGGTAGAGGCCAAGGTTGTTGTGAAAGCAATAGAATAGGTTGTCTCAGACTTTTTATTTGAATAAATATTTTCTTGATACAAAGCTCCTAGAGAGATAGTTTTAGATGGAGGGGCACAATTTACATCACATATGATAGTAGGACTTATGAAGAAGTATGGAATCAAGCATAGGGTAACATCTCCATATCATCCTCAAATGAATGGTCAAGTGGAGAGCACAAACAAGGTACTGGAAAATATTATTACCAATACCATAGCAAAACATCACTAAAATTGGGTTGAAAAGCTTCCTAAAGCATTGTGGGCATATAGAACAACATGGAATAACACAAAAGGATTTTAACCATACGCGCTTGTCTATGGGAAATCCCCTTTGTTTCCGGTGGAATTCAAAATTAAGATAGTTAGGACAACCCTTGAAGTAGGTTTGGATCTTTCAGAAGCCCGGAAACAGTGGCTAGAACAATTAAATTAATTGGATGAAATTCAGTTGGTAGCTATCCATAATACTGATGCAATTCAACAGCAACAAACTAAATGGCATGGAAAATTTATTAAGAAAAATGTGTTTCAAAGAGGAGATTGGGCATTACTCTACGATTCTCGGTTCCAATGTTTTAATGGAAAACTCTACTCCAGATGGATGGGATCATATGAAGTTGACACAATGTTTGATAACAGGACAGTTAGACTTATAACAATTGATGAGGCAAACATTCCTCTACTTGTAAATGGACACCGCCTGAGATTATATCACTGTCCATCTTCTAAAGATTCCTTTATTAAACATTTCTCTGATAATTCTGGTTTTGAAATTATTAGTGCATAAAAATCTTCCTGTGCACCTTTGATCTAAAAAATGAATAAATGAATAATATATATATATATATATATATATATATATATATTATATATATTATATATATATATATATATATATATAATAAAATATTGTTACTACTCTATCATTATTTTTCTTGCAGGTACTTCACTAGTGTTATTACACCCCCGGTTTTGTTACTCTGTGGGTACTGATTTTGTCTAAGTACCTCACTAGTGTTGTTACTCCTCCAATGGTGTTACTCCATCAGTGTTATTACTCTGTTCATAGCGATTTCATCTAATTACTTCGTTGGTGTTGTTACTCCATTTTTGTTAATCCTCCAATGTTTTTACTTCTTTGCTATTTCTTCTAATACTACGCTACTATTGTTACTCCTCTGGTTTTGTTACTATGTTTGTAGTGATTTAGTCTAAGTACTTCACTGGTGTAGTTACTCCTTCAGTGCTATTACTTCATGGTGATTTCGTCTAAGCACTCCGCTGGTGCTGTTACTCTTCCAGTGTTGTTACTCCTCCGATGTTGTTACTCTGTTCGTGGAAATTCTGACTAAGTGTTCAACCGGTGTTGTTACTCCCTTGAATATTGTTAATCCTTGGGTGTTGTTACCCCCGCCCCCATGTGGTTACTCCTCAGGTGTTATTACTCCCTTCGATATTGTTACTCCTCTGTTGTCGTTACTCCATTGAGGTAAGTCGCTAAGTATGTCACCGATCGACTTTGTGGATTTGATTGATAACTCATTTGATATGAATCGACATGACTGTCGATGGTCATCCCTTATTTTGGGGGAGGTATTATAATAAATACAAATATTCCATAGTTAAATCATAGTAATGATTTTCCATTATCACCATTGAAGCTTGTGTTAGCACGTAGACTCCACGACACCCACCACACTTTGCACATTTACCTATATATATCGGGACTTGAAATAAGTATGATTTTATTAATCGATGGTCCTTTCTAATGCCATGAAATGATTACCATAATTTCCACTCATTATTACCATAATCTTCTATGGAATTTTCCATATTTAAATGTTATCTCCTGAATTTCACTATTACCACACCTCGACGCAACCATAACCCTGTCACCACAAATTTACCTGTCTACACTCCTCCTCAACATTCTTGTTGTTACTCCAATTTCTCCTACTGAGAAACTGTAGAATGGTTGGGAAAGATGTTAGGAACAAACCAGGAAATACAGTGTAGTTTTGAATGAATCCAAATGTATGGAAGGTCTTTTTAGATGTAGGATGGCATGTTTATTTTGAGAGGGTGCGGGGATTTGACGAAGCTATCATAGTCGAATTCACATTAAAATTAGATGGAAATAATTCTATAGTTGGTGGGCTAGATATTTCCATTAGTGGATTGCCATAATGAGGGAATAAATAGTTTTCTAAAAAATATCCTTTGCTAGAATTCTCAGATTTTTTGGCAAGATGGAGAACCAATATTCTAGAAGGGTATGGGGTATGATTGGAAGTCTCTACCGCACCCATGGGCTGAGGTTGCATATTTTTTCATGAGGTATGTTACTTGTGAAGATTGGTTTGCTACCTTATTTAAATATCATTTCAAGCTTCTTGCATGCCTTCGCTTCTGAAATGCGCAGATTCATTCTTTAGATATGCCACATTTTCTAAGGAATAGTCTTCAACTAATGGCACAGTCTACTCGATGGCCTCAAAAATCATTATCGGTTCTTACGAATCATGGGCTTGTCATACTATTGGTGGTGCATGGTTTGTCTCAAACTTCTATGGCTTGGCCATAATCCACCAATCTAGTAGAGGAATAGCTTACGGATATGATGCCTGCAAGGGTAGATGAGGAAGAATTAATGGTGGAAGAAGAGGCCGTAGACGACATTGCTCCACAAGAACCAACTTCTCCTGCTAAACCAATGGAGATAGAAGAGAATGTAGTCAGCTTTTTTCCATAGGAACCAATGTCGACTACCAATTTGAGGGGAGAGTCACCACCATTGGATGAAATTGCAGGTGGTACTAACACATAAGAACCAACATCACTTATACAAGAAAACGAGGAACCCTTGGATGAAATTACAGGTGGTTCTGACACACAAGAACCAACATCACCTATCTAATAAAATGAGGAACCCTTGGAAGAAACATGAGTTGCAGCCGACACTACTCCACAAGAACCAATGTAGACTATTGAGCAGGAGGACAAATTTGTATAAGCACAGGTATAAAAAGAAAAAGGGTGCACAAACCAACCAGTGAACACATGGGAAGGAGATGGAGGGCCTGAGCTAGGAGGCACTAAAGTAATGGACATTGAAGAAAAAAAAATAGTTCTCCACTTCTGGTGTCTTTTCCAAGAGGGGAAAGTAAGTTTCTTTCCCTTAGACGCCTGGTGAAAGAAAAACCCTCTCCCCCAATCTTAAAAATTGTCAGGGCATTTAAAGGCACCATTGTTGACATTGTTATACAAGAACTAGTGTTGACTAGTGAACAAATTATACAAATTGAGGGATTGTTAGTTGGAATTACCACACAAGAACTAGTGCCAACTGTAGGACAAACTGAAGAAATTATGGATGATATTGTCTCCATGAGGCCACTAGAAGAGAATGTTGTTGTTGAAGCTAACCTGCAAGGGCTAGAAATAACTTTTGAGTATATGGAAGAAGTTGGTTGGGCAGTAGAGTAGTCACAAGAAAAGGGTGTCGAAGAAACTACCCTACAAAGGCCTGTAATGGCTCCAGAGCCACCAAGGGAAGATGTGGAGGTCCAGAGACCTGAAGGAGAAGATGTTAGGATTGTTTCCCTAGTTGAGAAACAAACAGAGGAAATTTGGATAAAGCAAGAGCCATTTGATGAATTTTTTTGACGTCAATCTGCCAAACCCCACACTAGCTGCGAGACCAGTGGAGGAAGCCATTGTAAAACAAGAATTTATTGAGAAGTGTAAAAAAATAAGGCCTCCTCTCAAGGAAAGGTACCAGTCATAGTTCAAAGACAACACGGAGCTAAAAATGGAAATCATCAAGCTATGGAGGTAGTTACTGTGCTTACAAAGAAAAATGAGGAGGCATAAGAAGAACACTATGAAACCTGAAGCTGAAACCATTTCAGTAATAGTGTAGACTGAAGATAGGCCCACCACCTCTGTGGCTACAAAAACTGAGTCCTTTTTCATTTGATCGAGTCACGAGAATTTTTTATTACAACAGATATTCTAAAATGTCATGTTGCTACATCTCACCTTGAACGAGAGACCATTCCTTTAGAAGCCCACATGGAAGGAGTAAGTGGAATTCATGAGTAAGTGATGAAAATATTTATTGTTACATGGACCAGATGGAGAAAGAGAAACAAAAGTAAGAGAAACAACAAAAGAAAATTAAGGAACTAGAAGAGAAGGTGTGGCTACTAAAGGCTAACAAGGAAGAAATGTTCATTGTGGCGTAGCAGGTAATGGCTTGTCAACCCCCTGCCCAAAGCTATGCTCTGTTCCTCCATGAAAAATATGTATTATTTTCTTTAGAAGTCATTAATCAGGAAATCAACCATGTAATAGAGGACCCGATACTTTTTTTGCGTATCTTGAAGAGTCACAAAACCCTAAACCAACAACTCATGTGTGAAATCTATATGCATGATTATTTTCTGGGTGATGATCAATCATTCAAACCGGTGCCATATGTGGGTGATATTTAGTAAAGATCCTTTACCTCCTACACAGTTAATCAGGTTAAGTGGAAGAAGGCCTTTGACACGTTTAAAGAGAATCATGAAAACAAACCACTTGCCCTTCAGATGGAGAATTGTTAGTTTGTAAATGTCTATAACTACACCATACCTTCCTGGAGATCAAAGAATGGAAAGGACAGATGCTTGCAACCAGAAATGGTGTGTTGACATGGTAAAGAAACAAATTTTTACTTGTTAGGAGGAGGTTCGGGACAACTGCCAGAAACGGTGGATGATATCTTCATCAGCAATCAGGATACGTGAAACTTTTGGGGTTCCTAATTTTTCTCGATGAAGTGTACCATTTTAAATTGCATGCATGTAGCTTCACGGGATCCAATGGATGGGTTTTAGTTTCTGGTTCCCCATTATCTCGTTTCTAGCCGATCAGTATACCCGAGCTTACGTGGTAGGCGAGGGTTGGTGGAAGGAAGTCCTCGAGACATATGGACATAATCCTTCGGGAACAGAAATATATGCAAAATATGATCTCACATAGCTTCATATTGATCATTGCAAATCCAAGCAAGATTTGTGCAAGTGATGAGCTGCATGAGCACATGGAAAACAACTAGCTGGGGGGAGATGTTGGTGGTTGAATTTGCATGTTTTTACCCATTTTTACCGTGTTTCATGTATACATTTGCACCATTGTTGGTCAATTTAAATTCTAAACCACATAGGTATAACTCTTTTCATGTCATTATGAAGCATTAATCAATGAACCATAGTCATAGGGGATTGTTCCCTAAGTGGTTCGCTAATTCGATTATTCTTGCAAATTTGGAGGAAGAATGATCAGGATCGTAGTTTACCAAATGGTGACCATCAAGATGGCATCGCTATCCTAGGACATTAGCTGAAATTATGGATCAACCCCTCAATCAACGGATTGATATCTTTACATTTCCTTCTCTTTGGAAACCACTATGTAATTGTAGGCATGAAGTTGTCGTAGTTCTAGGAGTTGTTAGTGTTAAAAGAATGTACAGGTAGAGTTATAGGGTTGTGAAAGCTAGTAGTTAATGCAAGAGAATTACGTTAACTCTGAGTTTGTAACACCATATTTTGTAATTTCCTTTTGATTAATGAAAATTTGATCTTCTGAGAATTTTGTGACTATCTTGCCAGATCCCTCATTAGGGAGTTGGGCCCACTCTCTTGAATAAGTGTTATTGGAATAGATGTGTGCATAGGCTTATTTTGGTTGAGTTATTTATTATTGTGAATGATCATCAGTGTGTCGTTGTGATTCTTAACTTTTTGTTACTCTTCTTACTATTACAATTATTACTTGTTGTTACTCTTATTGTTGTTACAATTATTTCTTGTTGTTACTCTTCTTGCTGTTACAATTATTACTTGTTTTTACTCTTATTGATGTTACGGTTATTTCATGTTGTTACAAATTGTTAAGTTTATAATTGAATGTTCAATGTTGGATAGAGAAATTGTGGCCTGCATATACTTTGCATGATAGCCTTGAAATAAGCCATGGGTTGATAATTAATGTGGAATTAGGTGAATTGCATGATTCATATTGGAACACCAAGAATGTTGTCGTTTTATTTTTGGTAATCTTGTAATAAATTCCAATGAGATCACTTCCCATTTCCATTCGGGAATGGGTAGTGGGTTCAAAAAAATTGTTAAATGTTTGTTTTATTCCTTGACCTGCTGACATTCTAAGAATTTATACAAGTAATATTATGGTACTTACTTTTTCATGCTAGGCGAGTAGAACTCCTTCCTTAGTTCAATTATCATCTGAAGATAACATGGTTGTCCAACATATGGTTTCCTATGATATTCATCTAATATTATCCATTTTAGAACACTTATATTTGGAACATACAATCTATTTCTGTAGATTAACAACTTTTCTAAATTTTCATCATAACCTGAAATTTATATATGTTGCAATTTCTGTTGAATTTCCATATAGTTATGATCCTCCTAGATTGAATTGATAATTTTCTCCATAAAATATGTATTAACACTACTATAATATATTGTCATTACGGTATGTGGATGTCTACTTAAAGCATTAGCTATTTTATTTTCTTTTCCTTTAATATGTTTGATATCAAATTCAACGTCACTAAGAAATGTCATCCACCTAGCTTGTCTAGAATTAAGATCTAGTTCACTGAATAAATATTTTAAGATAAGAAGCTATTAATATATTTAAATCATGTATTATAATAACTAGTTCTAAATCATATATTGAGTATTTGTTTTCATGTGGTTTTGGTTTCCTAGACTCATAGGCCACTACTGCATTTTCCTACATCAAGACTCCTCCTAAAACTTCCACAATGACATTTGTGCATACAACAAATTCTTTATCCAAATCTACAATTTTCAAAATAGGGCCGAGTGTGAGAAAATATTTTGATTTTTCAAAAAATTCCTGGCACTTGGATATCGACTCAAAAGTTGTTCCTTTCTTTTGTAAGGATGTGATAGTGTAGGCCAACTTAGAGAACCCTTCTATAAATATTTGGTAATATCCTATAATTACCATAAATGATTGGACAGTTGACACATCCTTAGGTGTGGGCCAATTGAAAATGGCCATGGCCTTCCTGGGATGAACTGACACTCCCTCTTTTGAAAACACATGGCACAAATATTGTTTTATGTCCTTGTAAAACTCTCATTTACTAAGCTCGTAAAACTCACATTTACTAAGATTAACATATAAGTGACGTTCTCTTAAGTTTGCAGCACTAGTATCAAATGTTCATTATGATTTTCTTCATTTTTTGAATACAACAAAATGTCATTTATAAACACCAACACAAATTTATGAAGGTACTTACTAGGCACATTATTCATTAAACAGATAAATGTGGTTGGTGTATTGGTAAGAATAAATGGTAACAATATGAATTCATAGTGACCATACTGAGTTCAAAAATTAGTCTTATTAATGTCTGCATCATTTATTCTCAACTAGTGATATCTCGTCCTTAAATCAATTTTTGAAAATATGGTTGCCCATCTCACTTGATCAAACAGATCATTGACATAGGGCAACGAGTATTTATTTTAATGGTCATTTTATTTATTTATCGGTAATCTATGCACATTGTGAATATGCAATCCTTATTCTTCACAAATAACACATGAGCCCCCAATGGTTAGACGTTGCGTCTAATATATCCTT
The DNA here is from genome assembly GCA_000404065.3 of Pinus taeda. Taxonomy (NCBI): domain Eukaryota; kingdom Viridiplantae; phylum Streptophyta; class Pinopsida; order Pinales; family Pinaceae; genus Pinus; species Pinus taeda. The sequence continues at coordinate 98,203 of APFE031460940.1, forward strand.
TATTGACTAGTTCTTGAATCTGCATATTCAATTCCAATAATTCTAGAACACTCATTTGATAAGGCACTCTAGACTCTAGGGTTTCTCCTAGTACTAGATCAATGGAGAAATCTATGTATCTACAGGGAGGTAAACCTAAAATCTCTTCTCCAAAAAAATCCTTAATAATTGGAAATCCATCTAGCTCTTTTTTTAGGTTTTTTTTTTTTTTCTTCAACATATACTTCAAATAACTAACACCCTTTCGTGGCACTCTTTTAAAGTGGTAAGAAAAATATTTGTCTATGAGAAATGGGTTTTGATATGCCTTTTATTAGTTGTTTTTGTCCCTCCTGATTCACATAACTCAACTTTTTCTCTAAATAGATTATTATTGCCCCATGTTTTTCCAGCCAATCCATGCTTATTGACACATCATATGACCCTAATAGAAGAACATTTAAATTTACTTCAGTGGGAAAGTGGTTTAAATATATGGGACACTGTCTTACCTGGCTAACTACTTCCAGTTTTGTGCTAGAGGCTTGCTATACAAACCATAGATTTTTTAATTTTTTAGTTTTTAGCTTACATTTTTCCACACTTTGGTCACTAATATAACTTAAACCATGTACTAAGTCAATTAAGATAGAAATAGAATGGTACCTTCAATCTCAATCATAGTGGATTAGTACTCCACTTTCCTATCTTCCAGCATTGCACTTATCCTTGGAATGTTTCTAGAAACATCATTCATTGTTGTTTCCTCATGGATAGACTGCATGTGTTGACTAGACCTTAGATTATTTGAGAAATTTCTCAACAAATGAGGTCCCCCACACCCCCAACACTTGAGCAGTTTTATCTCTCTAACCTCGCCTATATTTTTATTGTTCAGATCCATCCCTTGGACCCATCTTGAGATTGGGCTTGCTAGTTTGAATTCCCTTTGCTTGGTCCTTTCTAAAAATTTTAAGGTCTGTTGTTTTTTTCCTTTTCATTCCTATTACATATTTTTTTATTTCCTTATCTTGCCAAGGTTTTGGGACTTCTCCCCAGTTTTTAAATTGTTGATAACATAATATTTCCTTCCTCAATGCTTCATCCATTTTTTTAGTATTGTCAAGCTCAATTCTTTCCTAATAAGGAAATGGAAAGGAGTTTAAAAATATCTATACCTTGGCTTTCTCTTCCCTAATGTGAGGAACATATCACCAAAAAATTGTGAATATAACCACAAATTCATCCATAGTTAGCTGTCCCAATCTTACCTCATGAAACTCCTTTTCTCGAGCATCATAATATTGTTCATTGAAGTATTTGGACTTGAATTGTTTCTAGAACTCCAACAAAATTGTCTCTTTCTTGCAATGTATGCATAATCTTAACCTCTTCCCACTAGAGAGAAGATTTTACTTGCAATTGATAAATGGCCAATCTAGTCTTCAGATTACTTTTGTACTCATAAACTAGAAAATACTTTGTCATATTAAGGAGCCATTATTTTTCATCCTCATCCTTTTCACTATCAAATGTAACGGGTTTTATTTTTTTGAACTCCCCTCACAACTCCACTTTCTTCTTCATCTTCTATGTCTTTGGATAAGTTGTGTCTTATACCTATCCACTTTTAGATGTTTATTTTTATTTCTCCGCATTCTTTCTTTTCAGTGGTTCTATTTTCCCTCCATATTCTCTTGTTCCTGCTAGTCTATGACTATATTTTCTAATTAAATACCTTATCATCCTTTCTTTCTCTTCACTAGCTTTACAAAACATTCATTGTTTGTTCTAAGGTGAGCTAACTCTTATTGTAGACTGCTAATAATCTCCATAACATGAGTTCTCGGTGGGGTATTTCCTCCCCCCAACTCCACATTTATTCCCTCTCCCTCTGTTATAGGTGGAGGGAGGTCATAAACCATGTTGCATTGTGACCTTCCTTTTTTGCGAGTACCTTATAGTTCACACAACCCATCGTTATAATACACATAAAAAAAATATATCAATTTAAATTATTTTATGATGGTGGTTCCTTAATAGGCCCAGTATTGAAACTTGGGCTATGATAACATATTTTGGGAACTAGAGTTACAAAAAAAATAAAATAAAAATATAAGTCTCTTCTATTATGATTTTTGTACTTAAACGACCCATGTTTCACATCTTCAACATATTTATCATTGTGTATTTAAGAGGTGTGCCTATTTCCACTTCCAACAAAACACACTTAGAGTAAAGGGGGGAATCTCATCGTCCATGATCTATGTTACTTCTTTAAGTGAATAAATAAAGTTATATAATTCTTAGTTTATGTCTATACAATTCCTATTCCTTTAGCACCTAAGGAAGGAAACTCTTGATGAGGTATCGCTAAACCATGAGTAAAATATGTGTATGGGTGAAGTCTTATTGTCTCATTCCTTCTTCCACAAATTACATGTGGGATGTAAGGGGTTCGATGACCCGGTCCTTGGTGTATGTGGTCAAACCAAAGGTCGCCATGCCGTCTGATATCATATTCTTTCCATGTGACTACCAATGCCTTGACAAAACGGACAATGGAGATGTGTTTTCAATCATCCCAAGGTGGAGATTCTTCCATCCAACCCTAAAACTTATGATTTGGGATTCATCTTGTCTCAGTTAGGGTTTTTCGCCATTGTGGGTTGGTTTCGTGCCTTAAGAGCACCACCATGAATTTTCCTAGCATACTGGCAGCTATATATTATCTCAAGTTCATCATGGTAGGTATACCTCCTCTTCGGTTCAGGGTTATACTTCAGCAGTATGCTCGATAAGGGTTCTTAAAATGGCTTTTTTTTTCTTTGGATTTTGGTAATAATATTATTACATTCTACTTTTAGCTATCGGCTTTAATTTATTTATTCCACCATATCACGTTGTTGATAGGCTTCTTGCCTCACTATGCATCTAGAGTAGGTCATGCCTATCTCTAAGACCTTTGTGCATTTTCTTAACGTGGGGTTTTCTTACTAGTAAAATGGATTTCTTTGTACATTATCACTCTTTTATCATATGTTTAGTGGCTTATGGTCAATTTCTTGTGATGTAGGGTTTTATTTTACCACTTTGAAGCTAAGACTTATTTGAGTGGAGATTCTAGGAAATTAAATCATGGGTTTCATTACTTCTATTCCAAAAAATATTATCAGGCCATAGCTATATCAACCCACAATTTCTAAATTTGGCTCAGGGCTCCAAACACTTGGGGAATGCACTTGTTACCATAATTTTATTTTTTGTAGGTTACCATTCCCTTTATCACACATGTAAGTGCATTCATTCGCTTCATACTAATGGTGTTACATGAATTTTATAGTAACAATAAATCAAGGTTATTCAGATCTATAGATATGATATAAAAAATTATCATACTTTTAAATTGCCTTTAGAAAATTCTATATTACAAAGCAATGGAACACATAAAATATATTGCAGAAATATAAAAATAGAAAACGCATAAAACAAGAGAGACATAGATATACATGGTTCACCTAATTTGGGCCACGACTATGGATAAACAGCCAGTCCTTCCTTTTATATTATCCAAAAAAATGAGGAGATACAACCTACAACAGATCTGTTGCAATTCTCTCTTCTCTCTCATACAATATCCTCTCTCTTTCTTGCTCAGAATACAGATCTACATAGACGCAATAAAATTCCTTTATATATAGTGAGGTGTTTCCTTCTAGGGTAAAAAAAACTAAATTAGACATAATTTCTACCATCAAATTTCTGCCTAATGAACATCCCAGATTAACTACGAAATTACAACATTTTACAAGGAAATTTTACATCTACTTTGAGCTTTGGGGGTTCTGCCCCTGATCCCCCAACAGGGGGGTGTTCCAAATAATCATTGTCACCCCCCCTGGACCCCCCTGGTGATGCACATTTACATACGACATTCCCGCCACGTTACGAACTAGGGCCCATTGCAGTGATACCTCTAAATAAAGAAGATAATCAGTCTCCACACCGACAATCTCCCACTTAGAGACTCATTATAGAAACTCCATCGCTGCTTCATTTTTTGAAAAAGGGCTCCAATTTGGACCTAGTTGTTTCTCATCTTCATCATCATACTTGAATACCAATTGGAACTTAGCAAAATCTCATTTTTTCCCTGGTTACGATTTTTGTTAATATATCTGCAGGATTGTGGCTAGTGTGTAACTTTTCCAGTTTCAATTATCCATCTTCCAACATTGGTCGTATGAAATGGTACTTCAGATGTATATTTTTAGTCTTGTAATGAAATGGAGATTTCTTTGCAAGATTTATAGCACTCTAGCTGTCACTGTATAACCTGCCCAACTCCTTCTTCTTACCCAATTCATCCAGAAACCTTTGTAACCAAATTGTTTCTTTACTAGCCTCTATAGTAAAAACATACTTTGCTTTCGTCGTTGAGAGTGAAACAACACTTTGTAGTTTTGAAGCACAATTGATAGTTGTTCCACCTATATTAAACACATACCATGTGGTGCTCCTCCTATTATCTCTATCACCTACCATATCTGCACCAACATATCGCTATAGAGCAATGTTTGAACCACCAAAGCATAATGCTTGATTTGTGGTACCTCTGAAATACCTGAGAATCCACTTCAAAACCATCCAATGTAGTTTTCCTGGATTTTTCATGTACCTTCTTATAATTCCCAGTGCATGTGAAATATCAGGCCTTATGTAGACCATTGCATACATTAAGCTTCCAATTGATGATGCATATGGAACTTTAGACATATAATCCATTTCTTCATGAGTCTTGGGACACACCTCCTTACTTAGTTTGAAATGGAGAGCCAGAGGTATACTAACTGGTTTTCCATTCTGCATATCAAACCTTTTCAACACCTTTTGTATGTACTCACTTTGAGACAATGTTAATTTTTTATTCCTTATGTCTCTAGTTATTCTCATACCAAGGATTTGTTTTGAAGTACCCAAATCCTTCATGATTTTTCCTATTTTGTTTTGAGCGCATTTATTTCCTGCATGTTATAACCTTCAACAAGCATGTCATCTATATACAATAACAATATAATATAGCTTCCATCATTTTTCCTTTTTAGATAAACACAATGATCAGAGTGACATCTAGTATAACCTTATTCAGACATAAACCTGTCAAATTTTAGATACCACTACCTTGGAGCATGTTTTAAGCCATACAAGCTCTTCTTCAAACTGCACACTAGTTTCTCCTTCCCTTTTGCCTCATATGCTAGTGGCTGCTGCATATATATCTCTTCCTCCAAATCCCCATGGAGAAATGTTGTCTTTACATCTAATTGCTCAAGATGGAAACCTTCAGCCGCCACTAGAATTAAAATACTTCTGATTGAAGTCATTTTAACAATAGTAGAAAATATGTCATCAAAGTCTATACCCTTTTTCTATGCAAACCCCTTCACCACAAGTCTAGCTTTATACATTTTTCTACCTCCATCTTATTCCTTCAACCAGTAAACCCATTTATCCTGCGATGTTATTTTACCTACAGGAAACCTGGCCAAGTCCCAAGTCTAGTTATGTACTAAGGAGTCCATCTCTTCTTTCATGGATTGGTCCCACTTCTTCTTGGTTTCTACATGCACTTCATCTTCATAACATTCAGTTTCACCTGAATCAGTCAACCATACACAATATAATGAAGGAGAGTATCATTGAGGTGATCTACTTATCCTAGTAGATCTTCGAACACCACTTTGAGGTGTTTGAGGTGATTTTTGTTGTTGTTGTTCAGGATGTTGGTCATTATGATTTTTAAGCACCTTCACTTTTTCTGTGGTCTCATCAAGCACTGTGTATTCTTTGTTTTCTTTTTCCTGTTTATTTTCCTGCATCTGATCCTTATACAAAAACTTTTCATTGAATATGACACCTCTGCTCCTAACGATTTTGTGTTTTTCATAATCATAAAAGAGATAACCAAAATATTAACACCATATCCAATAAACGTAAATTTCTTTGATTTTGCCTCAAGCTTTGTTATATTTTCTTTATTAATGTGGACAAAGGCTTCACAACCAAAAGTCTTTAAAAATGAGTAGTTTACATTCTTACCTGTCCATGCCTCCTTTGGAATAGCACCATCCAAGGAACTTGAAGGCCCTCTGTTTATTAGATAAACATCAGTATCTACAACATCTTTGTAAAATTGTAAAGGAAATCCTGCATGTAATTTCATGAACCTTGCACGCTCCATTATTGTCCTGTGCATCCTTTCTGACACACCATTTTCTTGTGGTGTTCCTAGAACTATCTTATCTCTACGAATTAAATTCTTTGAGTAGTACATATCAAACTCCTTGCTGCAATATGCACCTCCATTATCTGATCTGAGACACTTCAAGCTTTTTCCTGTCTCATTTTCCCCCAAAGCTTTCCATTTATTGAAAGTATCAAATACATCATATTTGTTTCGAATACAATAAATCCAAACTTTTCTTGTTGCATCACCAATAAAAGTAACATAATAACAAGAGCCACTGAGAGATGATACCTAAGCAAGTCCCCATACATCTGTGTGCACAAGATCTAATTTTTCACTCTTCTTTTCTTTCCCAACTTTGGGGAATATGACTCTCTTCTATTTTCCATAAACACAATTCTCACAGAATTCCAAATCAACATGCTTCAAACCTGGCAACAAATTTCTTGAGTGAAGAATCTGCATCCCGTTCTCACTCATGTGCCTGAGTCTATGATGCCACAATTGTGTATCTTCTTCTGTAGAGATTAAAGCATTAAAATAATTAGAAATACCATTGCATAAATACAATGTATCAACATTTTCTCCTTTTTGCTATTACCAAGGCTCCTTTAGTGGCCTTCCAGATTTTATTTGTAAAAGTAGTCACACAACCTTCACCTCCCAACTACCCTATTGAAATTAGATTTTTAATCAGAACTGGAACATGCCATACCTCCTTCAATAGCCATTGATTTTCATTCTCCTATTCTATGAAAACTTTACCCATTCCAATGATTTCACAGGGTCTATCATCACCCAATCGAACCTACCCAAAATCTCCTTGAACATAATCATGAAAATGTTTCCTATCAGGTGTAGCATGGGATGAGGCCCCTGAATCTACTGCCTAGGAATCAATAATATTTTCTAATGAAAGAACCAAAGCATCTTGCAACACATCACCTGTCACGTTCACTTCATGATTTTTTTCTTACCGTGCATCTCCTTCTTTTCCCTTCTGAGACTTGCAGTCTTTCTTCAGGTGTCCTTTCTTCCTGCATTTCCAGCACACTATCCCCGATCTAGACTTCGATCTGCGTTTCCCTAATTGACTACAATATCCTAGGCTCTTTCCTCATTCCATTTTCCTTCCCCTAGTCTCTGCAGTCAAAACATTACCTGGTGTCTCACCAGATCTTTTCCATCACATTTCCTCACTAAGGATTGCACTGACAATATCATCACTTTAAAGTACTAGATCCAGAGACAGAGTTACTAATGGCCATAACTAGACCATTCCATCCTTCTGACAATGGGCACATAAATAACATAGCCCTAACTTCATCATCAAAAGTTACCCCTACAGAACTTAACTGACTAGTAACCATATTAAATTCATCTAAATCATCAGCAACAGATCCACCATCTGACATCTTCATATTAAATAAACACTTCATAATAAATACCTTATTTGAGGCCAAGGGCTTTTCATATAATTTGGCCAATGCCGACATTAAACCCTCTGTTGTCGTTTCCTTTGAAATATTAAAGGCTAATGACACTGCTAGGAACAATCGTCTTGTTCCAAGTGCCTTTCTGTCAGGAATATCTCATTCTGTGTCTGTCGTACTTGATGGGTTATTTTTCTTTCCGCTCAATGGTAGGTACAGATCTTTCTGATACAAGTAATCTTCCATCTGCTTCTTCCACTAGTATTTTTGGCCATTAAATTTTTCAACCCTAAAGATACCATCTTTTGCCATTGCTCTTGCTCGAACTAGGAAGCCTTCTCTCCTACGAGTTTATCAGCCAAATAGACCTTCGGCTTTGATACCGGTTGTTATAAAATTATATATTATAGAGCAATGGAACACAAAAAATATATTGCAGAAATATAAACACATAAAATGCATAAAATAAGAGAGACACAAATATACATGGTTCACCCAATTTGGCTTATGTCCACAAAGAAATAGCCAGTCCTTTCTTTTATATTATCCAGCAAAATGAAGAGATACAACCTATAGTACATCCATTCTAATTCCTTCTTCTCTCACACATAATGTCTTCTCTCTTTCTCACTCAGAATACAAATCTACATAGACTCTATACAATCCCCTCATGTATAGCAAGGGGTTGACTTCTAGGGAAAAAACCCTAAATTAAACATAATTTCTACCATCATATTTTTGCCTAATGAACAACCTAGATTGACTATGAAATTACAACATTTTAAAAGGAAAATTTACATCTATTTTTAGCTTCGAGGGCGCTGCCCCTAATCCCTCGTCAAAGAGGGGGGGGGGGGGGGGGGGGTGTTCCAAATAATCGTCATCTCCCCCCTGGACCCCCTAGGCGGCATACATTTACGGTCGGTGTTTACACCACATTACAAACTGGGGTCCATTGCGGCGATACCTCTGAATAAAGAAGATAATCAGGCTCCACACCCAACAATTTCCTATGCATAGTTATATAATAAAAAACTCATCCTTAAATATAGATACAAAGCTCACGAAAAAGGAATTCAGTTTCCTATGAGAGACCATTCAACTATTTTATCACCAAAATAGTAATGCAAATTTTAACACAACCTTCCTCGATCATCCATAATCCAATATAAACATCAAATATTTAAAATTCCACATCACTCAAAAGATAAATTACTAAAGTTCTCACCAGGAGTGTTCTATAAAAGAATTACTATAGAATTGAGCATGTTTCTCCACACCACGCGTTGAATCCTCCAGTTTTACCTGCAGATAAGGTTTAATTTTCCATGAAATCAACAAACCCATTGATTCTTTAATGGTATGTTTTATAAGTTTCCTTCCTAGTAGATTTTTGGCAGCATCCTACCTTTTTCGGTCTGCTAACCCAACTACCGAAGTCTTTGTGGTTTTTCTTCTTTTTCGAAAAAGGTACTTTATTTTTTCTTTTAAGCCTCGAATTTTCCCCCATAGTAATTTATTTCACCCCAACATAGTGTGTTTCTCCACTAAGTGGTTTATTATGATATTTCCCTCCCATCATAATAAATCTACTATTTTCTAATTATTTCTCGTGGGAATTTTAGGAGATTTTTAGGGAAGGAATAGCTTGAATTTATCCATCCATAGTTGTTTACAACTGGAAAGAAATATTTGGAAAGTGGTGCTCTTCCCTTCAGTAATTTCCAACAATTTATTTTTTAATAATATTATATTAATCACATTGTTAACACCCAGGTTGTCCTCTTTGACTCCCAAGAGGATACGGCCGGGGTAACCACTAACCAACTTTGGGCTGCAACTTCTAGCCCAGCTGCAGTCAGAGAGGGCTCTCTCTATGTGGTATGGTCACTGCTTGCAGTGAAGGTTTTAGGCTAGGTAGGATATGTGTTTTTGGTTGTTGGAATGTTTGGTTGGGGAGGATGCTTTTGATATCTCTTAGGCTCTGTGTTCAGGAAAACTAGTCCATTGGGCAATGGGGTCTTTGAGTGCTGTTCCCTTGATATCTTGACTGAGATGCAGATGTGTTTGCAGGGCCTATAGGTATACTGTAAAACAACGTGTAAAGACTGAGTGTGAAACAATGAACAACTAATCAAAAAGCATTTAAGAATTCTTTACTTGAGCTGACTGGTGTGAAAGAAACGAGGTGATATAGTATTAAAGGTGGCACTTAAGAATCAGTCTTTAAATACTATAGCTGAAGAAAACATAAAGAATGACTAAGATTGAGCACAGGGTATTTCAGATATTAAATCCTGCAACTATTCTTCTTCTTAGCCATTTAGTTATGAGCACATGAAAACAGTGAAAAACACAACAGAAAAGTGACAAACATACATGTAACAGAGGGCAAATAGAAAACTTATTGTTCCACGGGATACACCGGAATCCTGTAAACGCAAACCATACACCAGCAAACCATCATGAAAGACAATATTTGGAGAAATCCCATCACCATTTGTATTAGCAGTCTGAACCTTTACACCATAAGAGTATCAGAAGAGATAATGAGGTCCTTCTTACATCCAGCGTCCAACCCCTCTAAACAAAATGCGAGGGGGAATATATAGAAGTTCCCTATACAAAAATCCCTCAGGAATTAGGTCATCTGAGAGGAAAAAACCCTTACAATGCTACAGAGAAAGTAGGTGAAAATTTATTACAAGTGTACAAGTTTCTTTAAAGAAATTAACTCCTGACAAGATAACTTGTTGACCTTCAGACACTACGGGGTTAACTTGCGCAGTTTTTCATTAAATATGGTGCTGAAGTACTCTGTCATTTCTGATTTTCTGTATCTTTCTTGCTCCTGTTGCCTGTACCTACTGATGTTGATGCTGACGCTGATGCTGTGTACCTGTGCTGAGTGGGCTCAGCGTCTTCATGCCTGTTGTGCTGACTTCAGCCACCTGTAGGCTCAAATGGAGATTATGCTGCAATAGTTTTCTTCTTTAGCTTTGATTCAAAATTAGCCTTACCAGTTCCTGCCACGTTTCTGGATGGGGAAGCTGGTGCTTCAAAATTGCCTCAATGGTCTCATCAGCCTCTGTGTACTTGTAAAAATATGGAGGCTTG